>PVKC010039446.1:0-12558 GCA_004027635.1 Crocidura indochinensis | reverse complement strand
TGGTGAAATCTAATTGATGTCACAGCAATTAAACCTTAAACTCCCTTTTCAATCAGTCATAGAAATATAGACTCAGTATTCCCCTCAGTAGTTAAACTTTTAAAACCTAATTGTTTGCTTTAAACGATACAAGAATAGGGACCAGTAATTAATGTGTCATATTTCAGGTTCAATACAACTTTAAGCCTCACCTGGTAAAGTGCTTGTCACCAGTCTTCCTGATTTAAAAACAAACAAATAAATAAACAAATACAACTCATGAAAACATTAAAGACAGAGTAATTATAATAATTGAGGAAATAACAATACACCTGATTCTCCCTCTGCTTTGAGGAACAGTAGCTTTGCATCAACCCCAGCTTTTCCACCCAGGGGCCATAGCTAAACTTGGCCACACAACCTTCAGTTATCAGAGCTCAATTATTGCTTTAAGAATAGACAAAAATCAGGTCCAATAATAAGTACAAGTGTTATGGGAGAAATCAATGTTTGCTAATGCTTTCAGATCTTGATTGAAAACTGCCTGAGGGAGACATTTTTTTTAATAATTATGTTTACATTCTGTTCACATAAATTCACTCAATTTTCAGTGTGGTTGTGGCTCAGCTCATTCTCAAGTTTATTCTACTACATTCTACCTTGAGAAAAAATCCTGTGGAAGCATGCTTAATGTGCTTTTTGGGGTTATTATTAATTTTGTTTTTGCAAAGTAGGTTTCTATAAATTCCTTTTTCCTCGAAGACAAAAATTTTGAACCGATCAGTACTTGACAGCATACTGTTCTAATCTACATTCTGTCTTCACACACACGGTCCTTCAGGCAGCTACAATTGACATCCCTGAAAACAATATAATGAAATTTAAAGAGAGATGAGGGCAGAGACTGTTATAATAACAGCCAACTGTCCAATTAATATTTTGTAAAACGACAACTCTTCCTAAGTGGCAACGGGACGTTCCTTTCAAAACATTTGTTTAATTTCTTGTGTAAATTATGAATATATAGCTATTGCCAAACTACTGAAACCCATTTTGGAGTTATATTGTTTAAAATGACTAGGGTTCAGAAACATCTCTTTTCAATTAGCTCTGAAACCTCTTTCAACAGCCTTTCATAAATAGGCCAACATCAATGGCATGTTCGAATTCAGTTCGAATCTCTAATGGAAATGAACAATGGGCCTTGCGCCATGCCTGCAGGGGCAAACATCTTCCATTTCAGACAGATCCGATGAGAAGTTTTGCCAGCTATTCTGGGTCGCTCACTTTTGGTCTCAGGTTTAGTTCATCACTAATCAATGCCTGTGCTTTTTAATTACATTGGACAGTCAATAATGATTTGTCATTTGTGGAACCTGGACTGTCTTTTGAGCCATTACTGAAGTAAACAAATGCAAACACAAGGTAACCTTAGCTGCTAAGATTCCACAATGGAAAAGAAAAGCATTTCCCTGATAAACAATAGTGCTGATGCTGGAATTAAGGAAAGTGACATCCTTACATTTAAGTTGTATCAAATATTAAAGCCCTATTCATCAGCATCCTATATCCTAGAAGACTAAAAACCTCCCCACACTAGGGTTAGTATGCCTCAGTCGCATGAGAGTTATTTTACACTAAGTAGATAAATAAAATATAAATATATTTTAAAGCAAGAAGGAAAACTTAAAAAAAAAAAAGAGAGAGGAAAAAAGAAGTATATTAACATTTTGCTGTCATAAAGAAGAAAAGTCCAATTTTTTACTTTATATTCCAGTAAACAGGAAGTGACCTTGCATGACACTTGATCATAAAATTCTGGTTTTGTTTTTTCTGTGATTTCACTTAAAATATTTATAGTACCATGATTTACAAAGTTATTCATAATTGAGTTTTAGACCTGCAATGATTCAGCTTCACTCCCAACACCAGTATAAACTTCTATCCACCAATGTTTCCAGAGTCCATCCCATACCTCCCCAGCCCAGCCTGGTATTTTAACAGGCACCATTTAAAGCATTGTTTTTTTTTTTGTTTTGTTTTTTAATTTTTTAATTTTTTTATTTTTCACAGCATTATTTATGGTACATAGTGACAACAAATGAGGGGCACTCCCAACTCAATGCTGTCCTCCCTCCACCCCCGTTTCCAGCATGCATCTCATATCTACCTCCCTTTCCCCCCAGAATACTAGTGCAACTGGTCTCCATTTTATAGCTTGTTGTAAATGTAGATTGTCTATTCTATTATCGTTTGTGATAAAAGGGATAAGAAGAAACAAGAAAAAAGAGAAAGGGGAAAGTGGGGGAAGAAGAGAAAAAAAATGGCCGCTACTACCAAAAAAGAAAAAAAAAAGAAAGAACAAAAGAAAGAAAAATAAAATGCACCCGGCTAATGAGAAAAAAAATCACCAAATAATATCCACAGAAGTGAATAGGGAAGAGAAAAATGGAGGAAAGAAGGGAAATAAAGTAAAAAACTAACCAATCAAAACCAGAAAAAGAAGGGGTTAAAGCATTGTTTTAAGTTTGGGTCTCATAATTTCATTGCTGTTGACTCCGTGTTTTGGATATTTAGTTCTGTCCTTCTTAACAACCACCAACCACCTGAAATCCCTTAACCCCCTGTCCTCCGTCATTTCACATCTGTCTTCCCCCTTCTCTATTTATTTCCTTCTCCACACTATACTCTGGGGTCCAGAGCAATCTTGGTAACCCCTATTTAAACCATTGCATTCCATCATGTAGTAGATTTAAATGTCAGATATAAGTGACAGCATCCTGTATTTATCCTTCTGTCTTACTTCATCTAACATATTCTCTAGTTTCATCCATGCTGATGCTAATTGAATGAATAAATCATTCCTTACAGATAGGTAGTATTCCATTGTATATATGTACTACAGCTTCAGGATCCACTCACTCATCAGCTGTTGGATATTTTGGTTGATTTAATCTCTTAGCTAAAAAAATTATCATTTTTTAAAATAAATAACTGTCTTGAAACCTGATTTATCTTTAGCATAGTATGAGCATTGATCAATTAGAGCATTTATCCAGATAGAATATAAAGCATTCTATGCTATGTTGGTCCTAGAGCAGGGGTCCTCAAACTTTTTAAACAGGGGCCAGTTCACTGTCCCTCAGATCGTTAGAGGCTGGACTACAGTAAAAACAAAAACTACGAACAAATTCCTATACACACTGCATATATCTTATTTTGAAGAAACAAAATGGGAACAAATACAGTATGTGGACTGCGGGTAGTAGTTTGAGGACCACTGGTCCTAGAGGTTCTGCCCAGAAAACAGGTCTTGATTTTAAGAAAAACTAGAAAGGTTGGAAAGTATAGAAAATGGGGTAGGAAACAGAGAGAAAAAAATATTTGAGATTAGGTAGAAATAATATGATCATTTTATTTTATTCACTTCCAGTTTTATTTTGCAATACTTTCTCACTGTTTTTAAAGTCCTTTCTAAACAAATGTACTGAAGTACAAATGCCAGGTTACAGACACAAAAGGAATTTGAACATTAGAATTCTGTGTTCACACACATATAAACTTTCTTTTATAAAACACTTCAAATTCATGCAGAGAAATTATTTTAACTAATCTTATACACAAAGTCAAATATTTGGATTAAACTTAGATATATTATCCTAAGCCACAAAAATGTCTAATTATCTATAGAATAAAATATTATACCTTAAATGATACAATAATTTTGTTTGTAAACATCTGTACTAAAAAGGAATAATTAATTAATGTATACAATATCAACTTTCATTACCTAAATAAAAGAAACCTATATCAAAAAACTACCTTTTTTTGACATATAAAATTATAGAGATAGTAAAACTATGGGAAAAGCAAATTAGTGATTGTCTCATGTTCTAAAAGAGAAAGTTGAAAATTCAGTGAAACATGCATTCAGGGACATAGTATATGGAAGTATGTCTATTTTATCTATGTCCTAATCAGCTTCAATCCCCAGTGTCAGACAAGTTGTCCAAATATCAGCATGTGTTCATTAGAGACACCTGAACATCACCAGGATGGTCCTAGTCATCTCTAGTCCATAGTCAAAGCTATGACCCTATTCTCAGGCCATAGCATCAGCTGAAGAATTATGGCCCCAGAATCCACTGAGTACCATACTGGTGAATCCCTAATAACTTCCTCAAAGATAAAGCATAATTATTAAAACTATGAAATTATTCCATATGTATCTTTTGTTCCACTTGACAAACCAATATAGCATCTTATATGCAAATTAAAATATCCACTAGGAGAATGGGGGATACCAGTATGAATTGCAAGCATTCAAAATCAATCTAGCAATATTATAGAAGTGTGATATAACTTCTCTAAACGTTGGAAAAGTACTGATGTAACTTTGGAAATAATGAAAAACATAAACCAAAAACCAATATAACTATTTATAAGAACTGAACCAATAATTTAACTTCCAATAGTTGGAAGTTATTATCATGGAAAGCAACCTGAAATCACCAGCCATAAATGCTGGGACTGAATAAGTAAATAAATATTGAATGGTAGAAACCAGGGTTTGATGAGTGAGTTAACTTATAGATAACAGGTACCTAGAATAATTATTAACTGTGGTATATTTGGAAGTATCTATATAATCTCATGTTTAACTTTAAAAAATCTCTAAGTGATATATACATATTAATTTATATATTTGTATATAGAAACAGGTTAATATATATTTTCTTACTTTGTGAGATGAAAGGGTCCAGACACAGTAACTCCACAACAGAAATTAACATACCTAGCACACAACCCTTGGTTTCACTTTACAATAAGAGGATCCAGGGCTTCTTAGAAAAGTGACTGATTCCATGTCTTAGTTATTCTCAGTGCTTCAATGAATATCGATGTGTATATATATCCTTTAAATGAATGTTTTGTGTCCTTGTTTAGATATCCAAAAGTAGAACTTTTGGGTCATCTGGTAGCTTAAATTCTTACTTTATTGAGAAATTGACTATTTTCCATAGATAACATTCCCACCAACTATGGATAAGAGTTTCTCTTTTTGTTTTAATATTTAATACATTTTACCTGTAAATCAATAATATATAGTAATACTAAAAATTTAGACAATTTGATGCTTTTTTTCCTTTGGTTTTGGTTTTTGAGTCACACACGACAGTGCTCAGGGGTTCCTCATGGTTCTGTGCTCCGAAATTGCTGTTGGCAAGCTCGGGGACCATATGGGATGCTGGGATTCAAAACACCATCCGTCCTGGGTCTGCTACATGGAAGGCCAAAGCCCTACTGCTGTGTTATCTCTGTGGTCCTGACAAGTTGTAATCAAATTATTGAATATGGCATATTCAAAAATTATGCTGAATAATATTTGCACAGATTTGAGGCATTTTTTTCTTTGTTGTTTTTTTTTTTTTGGACCACACCCGGTGACGCTCAGGGGTTACTCCTGGCTATGCGCTCAGAAGTCGCTCCTGGCAGTCACGGGGGACCATATGGGAAACCGAGGGATCGAACCGGGGTCCGTCCTAGGCTAGCACAGGCAAAGGCAGGCACCTTACTTCCAGCGCCACCGCCCGGCCCCAGACTTGAGTCTTTTATAGACAGTATTACTGAATGACATATCTACAGTGTTTCTAATATCATCTTACTACCAATTATCCTCAGAAAGGTGGAATCTGGGGAGATATTTTTAGTATTATAAATCCCCAATTAATGAAGCCTATTTTACTTGAGGACTGTTCTTTAGTTAAGGAACTAAAGCCATCATCATGCATCCTATTTAAATATGTATTCACAGCTAAATCAAGAATAAAAATTTGGGGCCCGGAGAGATAGCATGGAGGTAAGGCGTTTATCTTGCATGCAGAAGGTCAGTGGTTCGAATTCCAGCATCCCATATGGTCTCCTGAGCACTGCCGGGTATGACTCAAAAACAAAACAAAACAGAAAGCAAACAACAACAACAAAAAAGAATTGGAATTTTTTTTAGAATTTATTTTAAGTAAAGCAAGATAACGTTCATTGAATGAAATTTTCTTAGAAATATGTGAGAGGAAGAAAGAATGATTTACATGCTCAAGAGAGAAAAAAGGCTTCTCTAAAATAAAAAAAAATCAAGTCTGCTTTAAAAGTTTAATACACTATACTATATGGGACTGATGCACAATTCCCATCTCTTCACAATTCTATCATGAACTTCTCCATTTCTGCTGAATTTATTGTCCTCATCTCAAGCTGGCATATCTGTATTACACGTGAAAGGACCAGACTGCAGCCATGACAGGCTTCAGGTGATACAATAGGCCTTTACTGTAAATGAAGCAGTAAATTCCAGGAAATACCACACATACCACAAAACTATCAGGTGGCTTAAGCCCAGCTGGGTTGTTAATCTTTATTGTCCCATCCAAGTTCCTCTCTGAACAGATATCCTATTTACATCCTCCTTGCAACTTTGCATCCACTACTCCCAGGCCAACATTCTATTTACATTCTGCTTGCAACCACCTTGTCCTTGTCTAACCAATCACCTAGCGCCCTATAAGCAATGATGTAATATGTAGCCAATCCCCATAATGGTCACCATGCTCATTTGAAAATTCTCTGAACTGGGTATAATTGTGAAAAATGTAAGTTGGGCCAGTGTTACCAACTTGCTTGGCTGACCCCAGCATGCTGGTTTGTGACTCTCGATAAATTGTTCTTTGCTTGATTTCATCTTTAGAACTCTGGCTTTTGGGATGAACTGGAAAATTGGACCAACACATGTTATAATAAAAAACAATGAGAATTGACATCAAAGTGGAGTTCTTTATCCCCATCTCCACATCAACATTATTTCTCCCACTATTTTTGATATGTGTCAATCTCACTGGTGTGGGATAATATTTCAATATTGTCCTTATTTGAATTTCCCATTTTTGATACTTCATGTATCCTGGATATCAAATATTTATCTGATGTATTAAGAGTAACTATTTTCTCCCATTCAAAGTAGGTGGCTTTTAGTTTGAGGTGGTGTTTCTTTTGCCTGGCAGAAACGTTAATTTTAAGTAGTCCCATTTTTTTAAAATTCTGTTTGCCTTTGTCAATAGCTCATTATTGAAGAGCCCTTCAAAATTAAAATCTTGGAGAGTTCTGCCTCCATTTTCCTCAATGTCCTTTATAGATCTCAAAATCTTTGATTCACCTAAAAGTGCTAATAATGTGTGAGATATGGCTTTAGCCCTAATTTTATATGTTATCAAATTTTCTCAGCATCATAAATAAATAAATAAATTAATTAATTAATTAAACAAATTTTCTCAGCATCATTTGTTGAAGACTATATCATGCTCTTACCTCCTTTATCTCTAGGTATTTGATTCTGACTCATTGGTCAGAGAGCATATCCTTATTCTAAGACCAAGGTAATTTGATCCTTATAGCTTTGTTATAGATTTATTTAATTAGTTAGTTTAATTAATTAAATATCTACCACTTTCTTATTATTCAGAATGGCTTTGATTTGAGATCTTTTCTGATTCAAGGCAAACTTTATTACTGACAGTTCTAAGTTGCTGTCTATCTAAATGTAAACTACATTGTATCTATATAACAGTTTAGTAGGATGGTCATTTTGACAATATTGATTCTTCCAATCCAAGAGCAAGGAATATTTTTCTATTCTCCAGAATCTTTAGTATCTTTCTTATGTGATTTAAAGTTGTCATGATATATAAATTACATGTATTTTAAAGTTGATTACTACTAGTCTCATTCATATGCGGGATATAAGAAAAATAAAAATAGTATGGCAATAATATCCAGAGACATCCAAAATGCCTCTCTCTAAGATAGGATGGGGATTTGGGTGCGGGAGGAAGATGGGGGACATTAGTGGTAGGGAAAATTGCACTGGTGAAAGGTGGTATGCATTCTATGACTGAAACCCAATCATGAACATCTTGTAACCACAGTGCTTAAATAATAAAATTATTCTAAAAAATTAAGTTGCTTACTAGATAATTGATGCTTTGGATACTATTTTTAATGGGACAGACGCTTTGAAAACTTTCTGCTCTGATGTATTATTTGCGAATAAGAATGTAAATGATGTGTGTGTTAACTTTGTAGCTGGCTACTTTGCTATACTATTTAGTTGTTTTATGAAGTTTTTCTTGTGAGCGATTTAGGGTCTTCTATGTCTATATTATCATGACAACTCTAAACTAATAATTTGTCTTCTTTTTCAATTTAGATGCCCTTGATTTATTTTTTAACCTCAATACTAACCTCTAGTTTATGTATTTAATAAAAGAAGAAACAGCCTTGCTTTATACCTGATTTCAGAAGGAAATCTTTTTGGTTTTCATCATTAAAAATGATAATGTCTTAAATGGCTTATTATATATTGCTCCTACTATCATGATGGAGATTCCTTCCATTCCTTCAGAGTGTCCATTGTATGTATATACATGTATATGTATGTATATAGTCCACATATGAGTGGACTATAAAGAGTGGTATTTACATACAATGCAATAATTTATGGCTACAAAAATAAAAAAAAACACAATCTTCCATTTCACTGCAAGTAAGTTAGAATTAGAGGATAGCCAAATGAAGTAAGTTAAACATGGGATAATCTCACTTATCTGCGGCATATAGAATAGCTGAATGAGGGAATGAGAGGTATTAATTAGAAGCATAGCTTTCTCATATCAGAATAAGGAGAAAGGCAGAAAGGGAAGGGTGTCAAGAAGCAGACAAGAAGCAACTAGGAAATAGGGAAGGAGACAAGGGCCTTATGTACATCAGTGGTGTAGGAAGTATTATAATGTATATAAAACTCGCTGAGTCAACAACACTGAAAGCAGGAGATCCAAATTACATCAACCAAAGTTAAAAAAATGTGCCTTTCAAGAATGTTCAGTACTTAGTAATTTGGATAGGGTATTTGTTTTGTATTTGGCAGATCAGATTTCAATTCCTAGCAGACTGAGGAGTAAGCACCCAAGACACACATAGTAAGCAAAGCATGGTGTACTGTTGAACCAAAGAAAAGAAAAAGAAAATACCTGCAAGAAGGAAGTTTGGTGGGGAGGGGAGTTAGTGGAAGAAAACCTGATAGAGGGAAGTTGACATTAGTGGAGTAGGTGTTCAATACAGTATGTCTAAAACTCAACTCCAAGTAATGTTGTAAAGCAGTGTATTTAATTACAAAAATTTAAAAGGGAATTATATGAAGTTGCCACATCTAGAGGGTCCAACAAGAATTTTTACGAGGAAATATAATGCTGTATTATGATTGATATTCTGAAAGATGAAAGAATATTAAGTAAAAACTAAGGATGTGTAAATGAAGAATAATTTTTAATAATAAAGGATCAATATCACTACATTCATTCTGACAATATCCATAGTTTGATAAGAAATAAACTTGAATTCAGTGTTCAAAGAATCTATATGATCTTTGCAACTTTACAATACAGGTAAAAAAATTAAAACTAAAAGGACTGTTCTTTAAAAATGGATGACTCTCTGACCTAGAGTTGGAGAAGTTCTAGCTAAGAATAATGCCAAAGGGCAAACCTCTATAACTAAAAGATTTAGCAGATTTAGCTACATAAAATTAATAACTTGTAACACAATAAAAAGGCAAATGAACTGAAAAAAAATGTTTGCAACATCTTGTAGAAAAAGAATGCAACTACCCTTAACATTTAAACCAATACGATCCAATTTTAAAGATAACTTATGAAGCAGTAGTTCTCGAGAGAAATATGAGATTTGAGCAAGAATAGAAATACCCTGTTAAGTATAGGCAAATAAAATCAAAATGATCTACTTATTAATTAAAATTTTAGTCACAATAATAGCCAAAATAGAGCATAAAAATATGTACAATTCTATGTCTATATAAGCATCACATATAGCATGTTTTAAAAACTACCACCCTCTCATTATGGGAACTTCAGCACAAACATTCTAATCATAGGAAGTCATTATGATGTTATTGTTTGGGTGCTTGCCTTGCATGTAACCAAGTTGAGTTAGATCCCCAACAATAATTTACTTTATATAATTATTCTATAAAATCAAAAATTGAGCAACTGTAAACATCATATATAAAGATCTTTAATATGAAAATATTTACAATGCATAAGAAACAAAAACAGTTAACTCACTTAATTATTTTTAATTATTTTTCCTAATTTAAAACATTATTATTTGTGTTTTTAAAGAAGCTGCTTTATTTTATAGTTAAAAGTAAAATAGGGACCGGAACTATAGCAAAGCAGTAGGGCATTTGCCTTTCAAAAGGTCAACCAGGGACTGACCTGGGTTCAATCCAGGCATCCCGAGTCTGCCAGGAGCAATTCCTCAGCCTCAGAGTCATGAGAAGCCCCTGATCGCCTCCAGTGTGACCCAATCCCCCCTCCAAAATAAAAAGCACTAAAAGTGTTAACATTAAAACTAATCACATAATAATTGAAGATCTTTGTTGTTTTCTGATTTTTTAATTTAAAAAATAAATCATTTATTTAAAAATATTGGGGTAGGAAAGAAATCCGTTACTGTAAAATGTATAAGTACATCAAATACAAAGTCCTAAATTTGAACCCTAAACTCCTAAGGCCATCCCCAATTGCAAAGTGGCCTCTATTTTTTAATTCAAATTGGTAATTTAAGAGGCCAGAAAAATGTAATAATTTTAAATATTTTTAAAATTTAAAGACATGGCTGGAGCAATAGCAGAGCAGTAGGGCATTTGCCTTGTACACAGCTGACACGGGATGGACCAAGGTTCGATCTTTGGCATCCCAGAAGGTCTCCGAAGCCTGCAGTAGCCTCCAGTAGTGATTTTTGAATGTAGAGCTAGGAGTAACCCCTGACTGCCACCAGGTGTGGCCCTAAAATTAAAAAAAAAAGATTAATTAAAAAAGTTAAAGACAATATACAAACATATATGTTTTATGAGATTCGAGTTTTCTCCTTAAAAATAGAATTTATTTTATTTCATGATTCACTTATTCAAGTATTTAGTGATCAACCTGTAAATGAAATACAATCATCAAAACAGAAAATCTTGGGACTGAAATTACAGAGCAAGTAAGTTGATTGCCCTCTACATTGTCAACTTGGGTTCAATTCCCGGCAGCATCTATATTTTCCTGAGCCTGACCAGAAGCAATACCTGGGGGCAGAGCCAGAATTAAATCCTGTACATCTCACAGAATGTGGCCCAGGGGAAAAAAAGGTTGCTGGGATTCAGGAGATATATAGGAGATACATGAAGTTAAAATAAAAATAAAAATCTGTGAAAAGTCTGAAATAGATAAATATTTCAATAAGGTGCCTAAGAATATTATTGGCAATGCTCTTAAAGGGATGTATAGTCATAAAAATAAATTTATAAAATATCTACATATCATAACTAACATAAATGCCATTATAATTTTCTATCAATGGATAGATATTAAATTAATATTTCTAAATTCTCTATTGTTCATGAAACAGAATCAACTGAGCTGACTAAATCTTAGATATGATAAAAAAACACATTAAAAGAAATAGGAACTTTGTGGCCAGATATCAAAATTAGTTGTAGAGTTGTTTTGCTTTGATTAATTTAACAAATCCAAAATACAACAACAACTACTACTATCATATCTGAATTGAATAGTCCTTAAAAAGTGCCCAATATGATTTTTCCCGAAGAAAGTGCAATTATATTACTTAAACCCTGCAGTTGATCTGGGGCATTACTTTAATCAAATTTAAGTTAAGAATATTATCCAGGGGCAGGAGTGATGGCACAGTGGTAGGGTAATAGCCTTGCATGTGGCTGACCTAGGACAGACCTTGCTTAGATTCCTTGGTGTCCTATATGGTCCCCAAGCCAGGAGCAATTTCTAAGCTCATAGCCAGTAGTAAGCCCTAAGCATCAATGGATTTGACCTAAAAATCAAAAAATGTAAAAGATAAAGAAAGATTTGATTAATTTGTACAAGAACTCAGGGCTCTAAAGTGATATGCAAAGTACCTCTTCATTAACAATACTGCAAACAATATTTAAAATGAAAAAAAGAAAAGAGAGAAAGAAAAAACACCATAGAGGAAAGCAGCAGAGATGGAAGGAGGGAAACTAAGGACATTGGTGGTGGAAAATATGCACTAGTGAATAGTGTTACACATTATCTGAATGAAACTCAATCATGATCAACTTTGTAATTGTAAATAAAATACCTACTATGTAATAAACAACCTTATAAAGCACAGTGTTTAAATAAAGTAATTATTTTGAAAAATTAAAGAACTTGGTACTGAAAGGAGGTAAAGTGATGTGCGTGGCTAAGGGAAAAAAGAGATTGTGAGATAGAAAGAGAGAGAAAGCAACTCTGTAACTATGTTAACTCATAATGATTCAAACATTTATTAAAAATTGTTATAGAAAAACATATTTTCCTATTGACAGGTAGGAGACAGTGGTGACGGTTCTTGTCTTGCACTAATTTCAATCCTGACACCTCATGATTTCTTTCCTAGCACTGTCAGGTGTGATCTAAAAACAAAGTA
>PVKC010039445.1:0-12542 GCA_004027635.1 Crocidura indochinensis | reverse complement strand
TATATATAATTTCTTTATTTAAGCACCATGGTTACAAACATGCATGTAATTGGGTTGCAGTCATAAAAGTATACCCCCTCTTCACCAGTGCAACCTTCCCAACACCAAAGCCCCCATCTCCCCACTATATATTTTTTTTTGTTTTTGGGTCACACCCAGCAGCACTCAGAAATCACTCCTGGCACGCTCAGGGGACCATATGGGATGCTGGGATTTGAACCACCGTCCTTCTACATGCAAGGCAAATGCCTTACCTCCATGCTATCTCTTCTGCCCCTCCCCACTATATTTTTAATCATAACAAAATCCTCTTTCAATGAGCTCTAGGTCTTTAGTCTGAACTCTAATTATAGTGGTTATTACCAAGAGACTTAACAAAGATTAGATTTTATTTCTTCTATGCTCATTTTATTCTCATTTCTCCTATTTATTTGCTTGTTAATCAAATACCTGCTGTGTAGCTCAGGTTCTCCTAGCTTATATACTATATTATAATCTCATCATTTGCTTTCAACTAACAAGTCATTGATGTAGCAGCTTCATAATGGCACTCAATGACTGTAAAATGTTCAGAATAGCAAGAAAAGCAGCCTCATGCTTTATGTAGAGAACATTATGGCTTCAACAGAGTTGTTCAACTCTGAAATAAGGTGATCTTGAACTGTCAGATCTTGTCCTGTCCATTAATTCTAGCCTCAGATTGTACAAAGTACTCCCTGTTTACTTCTAATGATCCTCACTTTTTTTTTAAATCAAATAGTTCATGGCAGAAGAGAAACTATATGCTATAGCCTAGTCTGTTTTTGCAATAGCTATTCTATAATCTTGGTTTTAGTATCTTATAAGAGTCAGTTCTCCTCTTGGGAATTAAAATGGTTATCACCATTATCTGTATAATCTATTATTCAGTCTTCTTTCTGGACATATAAAGATGTTTTTGTTTATATAATCAAAATAGAAATATCACTGTGTGAATTGACCAATTGAGTGTTGAATCAAGCTGTAGCTGTAGCTCAGTGCTGCTAATCAGTTAATAGTAGAAGGTAGTTAGAAGACACTAACTGAATGAAAACCAGCTTCTTCACTGGTTATATCCCAAATCTGTTTATTTTATTTCCTTGCTAAGTTTTGGCTAGGTGATTAATTGCAAAATAAGTAACAATTTCTTGTTAAAATCACCATACACTTATCTGTTCCATTTAAGATTAATGAAATTGAATGAATACGGAATTTTATATTTGATCTTATATGACTAATGGTCCTAGGACAACATTTCATGAGTGAAAGGAAAATAATAGTATAAGCATTTTATCAAGTTCAAGAATTGATATGTTTGTGTGAAGGCATAAGTAGCACTATTAAATAAAATACTACATATATTTATAGTAAACCAATTGTTGGCTACTTTCAATTATAAAAGTATATGACATAGATATACTTGATATAAGTGGTAAATTATATTACAGTCATTGCTCTTGGCTTTGGGTAAGTTGTTAGTATTATTAAAATTTATGTATATTTGATTTTCCAAGCATTTGTTCCCTACAAAATCAAAGTATTAGGTTAAAACTGCTTAATTTCCACATGCACATTTACTTATTTCTGCAAACTAATTTATTCAGAGATGGGATAACATACTAAATTGTAGTATAACCCAGATCAGAGCAGAGTGGCCTTCTTACAGACTTTTCCTAGAGAATGGGAGAGAGTGATATAAATTTGTTATCCAACAGTTACTTCTTGACATGAAACCTCAAACAAATTAAGAATAAGAAGATGGAAAATAACAATCTTTAAAAGGATAAATTCATATTATCTAGCTAAAAAGTCAGCTTCATAGGAATAAATCTGTGTCCCTGACAAATTTGTTTATAAATTTTATAGTGATTGCTTTGTTAGATAAAGAATATAAATCTGGGCCCGGAGAGATAGCACAGCAGCGTTTGCCTTGCAAACAGCCAATTCAGGACCAAAGGTGGTTGGTTCGAATCCCGGTGTCCCATATGATCCCCCGTGCCTACCAGGAGCTATTTCTGAGCAGACAGCCAGGAATAACCCCTGAGCACCGCAGGTTGTGGCCTCCCCCCAAAAAAACAAAAAACAAAGAACAAAAAAATAGGTGTTAAGAATAGAAATCTATGGCTGAGTTGATCATATCTCATTGCCTATATCATTCTAAAAAAAATCAAGTCAGAATAAGGTAATTAGACCTCTCCAGTATATACTGATGATTTGATCAATGAAATACTTGACATCCTTGTTTTTTCTTTCCTCATGCCATGTAGTTTCCACTTTAAATTTTCTTTGTTACAGGAAATTTAGGAAACAAATGACTTGATTTTTCAGTAATTTTTATATACAAGAACTAAATTTGTTATTTGCAACATAACACTATAAACTGTGTTGTAGAGGCAAAGTGATAACACAGTGGTAGGCATTTGCCTTGTAGGCTGCCGACCTGGGACAAATCTGGGTTTGATCCTTGGTATCCCATATGGCCCCTTGAGCCTACCAGGATCAATTTCTAGGAGTAACCCCTGAGCACCATTGGGTGTGGGTCCTCCCCACAAAAATCAACTGCTTTATAGGTAATATGTTTTCTTAGATCATCAGAAAATAGAAAAGAATAGCAGTTAAATCCATAAACTATGGCCATGGATTAAAACCCGACTATTCCCTTTATAACTGGCATGAGTTTATAATCTTTCTGTGACCCAGTACTTTCATAGAAAAAATCAAATGTTTTGCAATGATTAAATGAAAATAATGCCTGGAAAGAGTTTAGACAGAAAGGATGTATTTGGTACATTTCCAGAGAAAACATGAAACTTAACTTTTTCAATTTAATTATTATAATTGAGATAATATAAGAAACTGAGCCGGACACATAGTACAAAGGATAAAGAACTTGCCCTGCCCACAGCCAACCAGATTTGGATCTTCAGTATAAAGACAGTCTTTTAAGCACTTCCACCAGTGAATTCTCAATATAGTCAGGAGTAAACTCTGAACACAGTTGGGTGTGTCCCCCAAACTCCAAAAATTAAAAAATGAAAGTATAAAATATTGGGAAACACTGCTAATCACTGATCTTACTACTTAGCTAAACAAATTTTTTACAACCTCTAGTAAGAATTTTTAAAAAATGAAGAAATAATTTATGGGGATGGAGAGATAACACAGCAGTAAGGTGTTCGCCTTGCATACAACCAATCCAGAATAGATATTGGTTCAAATCCCAGCATCTCATATGATCCACTGTGCCTGCCAGGAGCTATTTCTGAGTTCAGGGCCAGAGTAACTCCTGAGCACTGCCGGGTGTGACCCAAAAGCCAAAGGAAAAAAATGAATTAATTTATAATTTTGAGTGTATAGGGTGCAATAAAAATTCTAATCTTCTCGATGATAATATAATGAGAGGGTGTTCAGTATTGAAACACAGACACACAGACATGGAAATTAGAAAAGAGTGGAGAGAAGATAGAAGAGAGTTTGGGATCATACTGTGACAGGTAAGGGCACTGAGATGACCAGATCAGCTTCAGACATTCAAGTATAAGGAGGAGTTAAAAATCATAAGGTGCATACATCTCTACAGATAGGCATGTTGAGGAGGAGAGAAAAGATATTGATGATTATTTATTTATGATAACAAACTCAAGACAAAGTTTTCTTTTTTTTTTCCTCAGGTGAGAAAGAAGAAAGCTTTTTCTAGTTTAAAAAAATGTGTATTAAGGGGCCCGGGAGATAGCATGGAGGTAAGGTGTTTGCCTTTCATGCAAAAGGTCATCGGTTCGAATCCCAGTGCCCCATATGGTCCCCCGTGCCTGCCAGGAGCAATTTCTGAGCATGGAGCCAGGAGTAACCCCTGAGCGCTGCCGGGTGTGACCCAAAAAAAATGTGTATTCAACCCAGCTGGAGTGAGGTTGCTAATGGTCCACTGTTGCTTTGTATCTTCTAGTTGCTCCACTGGGAGGGCCTCTGGATGGCAAGATTCTGGAAAATGTTCATCTGTGATAGTCTTGGCAAGTTAGTTGGGTGATACAAAGCCTAGAGTAAGAAAATGATGAGCGGTAGACAGGCCTGGTGCACATATTGAGAGTTCAGTTTAGGAGTTGGAAGTACAAAAGGAGATCAAGAAGAAAATGGTGATGGGAACGTTGCACTGGTGATGGGGGGCATTCTTTACATGATTGAAACCTAAACACAATCATGTATGTAATCAAGGTGTCTAAATAAAATATTAAAAAAAGAAAAACAAGAAAATTAAATAAAATTAAAAAAGAAGAAGAAAATGGTAACTTAGAAAAAAGGAACTATGACAGGTTCTGTGAAAATATTTTTAAAATGCAAAAAAATCCATTATAAGAGAAAAGATAAAAATCCTCAATAAATTCAGGCTAGATGCCACTAATTTTGACTTGAACTCCAACATGGTTCATCTATGGCTCTGTAACTAATATATCCTTATTTAAAATATTTTTATTTTTGATAATTATTCATGCTTTAATATCACATATTTTTATAATATTGAACTACAATGATTTCTATCTTAATTACTACACTAGGTGCAGCTGAGTTTTTGCCTTCAGGGGAATGATTCTCTGTTCTATCCCTAATCTGCATTCACCAAGCAGCACTAGGGACTATGGCCCAGGCAGTTGTTACTAGATACTAGGCTTACGCTGGGTCAAGCAATTCATTCCATATACTAGAAAATATGAAATCATTGATACAGAGACTGTTAAGACAGACTATGTCATCTTACACTAAAATACCAACTCTCATCCATTGCTGACAGGAATATCAATTGGTGCAGCCTTTCCAGAAAACAATATGAACAATCCTAAAATATTAGAAATTGAGCTTCCATTTCAATTGAGCTAGCAATTCCACTTCTTGGAATATACCCCAAGAACAAAATGGAAAAAAGACATTTGCACTCCACATATGTTCTTGAAGCACTAGCCACAATAGTCACAATCTAAAAACAGCCCAAGTGTCAAGACTAGATGACTACATAAAGAAACTATGGTAAAGATATACAACTGAATGTTACTTGGTCTAAAAAAAAGATAAAGCCATGCAATTTGCTGCTGCATAAATGAATCTGTAGAGTATCATATTGATTGTTTAGTTAGAGGGAGAGAGAACAACACAGAATTCTCTCTCATATGTGGGATATAAAAACCATAATGGCATAAAAATGAATGACCAGACACCATGGAAACAAATAACACAACTGGTCATTAGCTGGAATCATGCCACTTCAGGGTAGGACAGGAAGGGGGCAATGACTGATGGAGGGAAATTTTCAGCCGGAGAGGTGGTGCTGTAAGGGTAAAATGTTATTCATGAAACTATCAGTAACAGTATTATAAATCAAAGCACAAAAACTATTCACAAAAGCACCTTTCTTAGAGGCAGAAGGGTGTGTGGGTGGTGTGATATGTGTGGGCAGGGTGAGGTTATTGGTAGAGGAAGTGGACACTGGAGAAGGGATTCCTGTTAAAATATTGTATGGCTGGGAATAAAGAAGCCATATTGGGCCTTTTGCGGACTAAAAAGACCTAACTCTGGAGAGAAGCAGAGAATAGCATTAGAAGACTACATTCTTCATCCAAATACTCTTTGTTCTTCTCTACAGGCCTTTCAGCTGTGTATCTCCCTACTGAAACAGTGCATTTCCTGTAGCATGGATGCAATGCTTGGTTACACTATTCAGCCATTGGTTGAATAGTTTGGTTACACCATAGCTTGGTTACATCATTTCAGCCAATGGACAAAGGACATGCCATAGCTGAAGAGAACATTCCATGCCATTCGGTATTTAGCTTTGCTTTCTTCCCTGTTACAGGTTGGTGTATCCCAAATATGCTTTCAGATTTCATTTGAGAATAAGGAAGCTATGGACTAGAAACACAGCTGACACTGACATGTGGAACTAAGTTCTCTTGTGATTTACTAAGGGTTGGAGGTTGACTGCAACTGTAGCATAACTCAGTATAAGCTGACTGATTTGGAGATTGACTTTAGTTTCTAGCTACATTCTCCATGGAAAATGATTTTACTTCATTTGCTATGAAATCCTCTGAGATATCTCATGTGGAATTCTGTTCCTCACAACAGAGAATCTATAATAAAATTGACAAATTATATTATTTACAATTATTTTGTTCTTAAACATTAAACAATTATAGGTTTTCTCTTCATCTTATTCTTCCTTAAATAGGTATCTTCCTAGCTTGTCTTTATGTATTATTGCTTACTTTGAAGATTGTGTTATCTCTTTAAGACATTGTACCTCTTTCTCTCTCCTCACATCTGTGAAGTCACCCATGGACCATATTTTCAACCTCAGATGAACAGTTCTGAAGCAAGGTAGCCACAAAGAATTAATAAACCAAGCCAGTCAGGAAAGAATCATGGATTGGTGGTCCCACTCAGAGCACCAAGCCAAACTGAAACCTCTTTATATATCAACCAGGAGGGGGAGGGTATAGTGTGTGTGCCAACGGTACCTATATCAAGGTACTCAAGTCTAGGTGTACATTTACATATCAAAATTATAGGTGAAAAAGGAAAAAGGAAGTTAGGGGAAATATTTTGTTTGAGCAAAGCAGGGTGTAATCTAACATATAGCTTTCTAAGTAAATTTCATTCAATAAAAACTTTCTCTGGGGCCAGAGAGATAGCATGAAGGTAGGGCATTTGCCTTGCATGCAGAAGGACAGTGGTTTGAATCCTGGCATCCTATGTGGTCCCCTGAGCTTGCCAGGAGCAATTTCTGAGCATAGAGCCAGGAGTAACCCCTGAGCACTGCCAGGTGTGACTCAAAAACAAACAAAAAAACCCCAAAAAACTTCCTTCATAACACATGCACCCCCAAATTAAACAATTCTATTCTCCTGCCAGCTGGCTGCATATATATTTAAATGAGTGTCTTGGTCAGAAACCTATCATTTATTATGCTGATTATAAGAATAACTTTTGCCCTTGGGTATCATAATAGATGATTATGGAAATTTTCTTACTTTATGTAGATTTTGATTTGACCTGAAATCCCAATTAATAACATGTTTTCAAGCTGTGCTCTCATTCTTTCAGCTTAATTCACATGAGAATTCTCATTGACCTAGGAAAATATAACTCACTCTTTCAGGCCACATTTTCAGAGTGACCTCAGTGCTCTGAAAGGAGAAAGCAAAGCACCCAAAATTGGGAGTTGAATTTTTGTTGTTATTATTTTGGCTTCACCCAGCAGTGCTAAGGAGCTATGGCAGGTGCAAAGCTCAGAGGTTACACCTGGAAGTGTTTGGAGGGCCATGTGATGCTAGAATTAACCAAGACTATGCATGCACTATGGCTCTTCCATAGTGCATAGATTCTTTCCAGCTTAAGGTAAGATTTTCAAGAACTAAATGTTGACAATAATTTATCTTTCATGCAGCAAGTTATTCTTATGCCAGAATTAAATTGTTAACACAAACACTAAAATTATGAAAATATATTCACAAATACAGTTGGAGCTTTTATACGAAAGGACAAAGAAATTAAAATTTGCTTAGAGATGGTAGTGAGGGATGGGGAACTAGCTCAAAGGACTGAAATGCATAACTTTAGGTACAAAAATTGAACTATGAGTATTTCTGATGACCCTCAAGCAACACTGTAAAGACCTCCCACCCCAAAGATAATGGTGATTAAACAGTAGCATCAAAAATCCTGATCTCTTGGGCGAGAGAGCTAGTACAGGTTTTATAGTAGTTGCTTGAATATAGCTGATCTTTATTTTGGATATTAACACTATTTATATATCCTTGAACATGACCAGAAATGGTTCCTGAATACAAAGGAAGAAGTAAACCCCAAGACTGTGGGGGTTAACAAGCAAAAATAAACATAAAAAATTTAAAACATAAAAAAGAGTAAAACAACAACAGCAACTACAATAGAACCAAAAAGAAAAAAGTAATCTAGATCTCTTGTCATCTAGCTCTTTCTGTTACATCAGTGTAACAGAAACAATTCACTTTTTTTTTATAACATTCTCTGTGATACCTGTGGACATGTTGTCACTGCACATGAATGTTCTGATTTGTACCAGAAGCAAGTGAAAAGAAAAAAAAATGAAAATATGCTGCAATAATTACCATTGGGAAAATCTAGGTTATATTGTATTTGTTGCTGATAAAAATGAATGCCATTTTAGTTACATCAAATGTAACTCAACTTTTGCTACAAAATTATTTGACTAGATGACACTACATTAAAAACAAATTATTCCCAGTATATTTTACATTGTATTTTTAAAATGGAAATATAATTGATTATTTATTTTAAATTGCAAGTATTTACTTAAAACTTAAAATGTGAGGGAAAATGACACTTGAGACAAGATTAAGTGATTAGGATAGGAAGGGAAAAAATTCTTGTTAAACAGCACATAGGTACAAAAATGGTTATAAACCAGTTACTAATTCTATTATAAAACGTATCAGAGCTTTAAGGAAAATTTTAGAGTTAAGAATGTGAATAAATTACAAAGTTATGATTGTAGTCCTAATTGCTTGCTTAAAACCACAAAATGACTTTGGGATAGTAATTCTTTATGCAAATTTAAGATGTGTTAAAGAAAAAGAGTAGGTGTTGATACTAAATAAAAAATGTCATCAGACATATATATGTTTTAGAATATCCCTTTGGCACATCATTTTTCATGGATTTTGAAGGTCCTAGATGTTTGAAAAGTATTTTAGTTTGGTCAACAAACATATCAATCAGTTGTTTGTTTATTTTGGTTTTTGGGTCACATCCAGTGATGCTCAGGGGTTACTCCTTACTATGTGCTCAGAAAATGCTCCTGGCTTGGGAGACCATCAGGATGCCTGAGAATGAAACCGAGGTCCATCCTAGGTTAGCGCATGCAAGGCAAACACCTTCCCAGTTGTGCCACTGCTCTGTCCCCATCAATCAGTTGTTTAGAACCCACTTAAAATAAACTTTAGACATTTTTCTTAAATTTGTAAGATGGTACTTGTAAAAATTACTACTCCCAAGATATTTTATCACTAAAAAATGATTAAATAATGTAATTGAATATTAAGGGAAATGTTAAGGCCCAAGGATAACCTATATTGAAAACTAATTGCCCAGTTATGGGAGAATTATTTAGTATAGTTTTTATTTACCTGTGCTTGAAGGGCATACAAATTCTGACCAATGAGTTTTGATAGGGACAGAGGTATGAGATTATGTAAGAAAATCAGGAATTAACACACAATATGCCTTATTAAGGAGATAAGATGGGGAAGTAATGTTTGTTGTTCATGCAACAGATGATAAGTGAATGCTAAAATCTGTCATCCTTCTGTCTTCTTTCTTGACAGTTTAATAATACTGATATTGACTAAATAAATTTTGTACTTACTATTGTGAAAAAACAAAAAATATATTAGAAAATGATCATTCAAAGTGAACTAATAGGGGGCCGGGCGGTGGCACTGGAGATAAGGTGCCTGCGCTAACCTAGGACAGACTGCGGTTTGATCCCCCGGTTCCCCATATGGTCCCCCGTGCCTGCCAGGAGCGACTTCTGAGCGAATAGCCAGGAGTAACCCCTGAGCGTCACCGGGTGTGGCCCAAAAGCCAAAAAAAAAAAAAAAGTGAACTAATATTTTCTTTCTAGTCTACTATGTCATACCAAGAACTTTAGTATTATTATTATGTCTTCATATAATAATGACAATTATAATAATTTCATTTCCAGAAAACACCTATCTCCTATAGTATCTCTCTGACTTATTATTTTTAAAGTATATTTCAGAACTCAACACAGCACAGTGACTACTCACAACTTCGATTAGGAACAAAACAAATGATTCATCATTTCAAATATGCATGGAGCCTAACAAGATTGAAAGGCTGTTTTGGTCTTACTGGATAAATTAATGCTCCTCTTCAAAGAAAAAAGACATTTTGGTTTAGCATCCTAATTAGCATGTTGCTCTACGTTGTTTTTCCAGACTATGTGACTAATTTATTATTTCCAAGGATAGTTTTGTAAGGCAATTTAGCATAGGTTGTGGTGGTTATATAGTGAAATCAGAAAATGTAAAGCATATTGGCTGTGAACTAAAGCCTTGGAAACTATAAAAGTCAAGTAACACCTACATTTTAAAAATGTATTTATTTAAATTAAGATGTATTTATTTATAAATAAATAGTGATATGTGAATGATCCCATTCACCTGGGTATAAATAAAAACAAACCAGGAAAATAGTATTGAATGATAACAAACTCTAGGCTACAGAAATAAAAATTCCAAGCAAAGTGGAAGCAGGTAGAGGAGTCTGATAAGGTGGGCGAAAAATATAATAAGGACGTTAGTCTAAGGTCTGGGGTGCTTTGGTGCTTATAGTTATGTATGGTAGCTGTGTACACACTTGTGTTGCATGTGGCCAAATTTGATCCTGGCTACCTCATAGGGTTCTCTAAACCCTTTTAGAAATGATTCTTGAACACAGAGCCAAGAGTAACCCCTGAGAACCACTAAGTCTAACAATAACAACAACAACAACAAAAGACAAAACAAGAAAAAATGATGGCATATGTCTAATGAGGTTTATATTTGTGCTGAATTTTACCTCCACTAGGTCAAACAGTTTAGTAGGTTATAAGGGGGAACATAAATGACTATAACAGAATCATTGTAACATAAATGACATAATGAGTTTAGAAAACATCTCTGGTCCTTAAAATGTCAATATTGTCTTTTCCTGCTATAAATACATCATCAGTGGCTTTGCTTGGCTACCCTTTTCAGTCTCCAGGGAATGCTGGGAAACTATGAATGAGGGCAGAGCTAAGGTCTAAACATCTCAACCATCGTGCTACTTGTAGCTCCAATTGTGAATGAACAACATGTCCCTACAGTAATTCTGAATCCCTATCTCACCTTTTATGCCTCCAATGTAAGTAAATCATTTTAAAAGAAAAAAGTCAAATTTATGCCTTAAGATATGCTTCTTCTGTCTTAGCATTCTGAATCTGATGTTACAATCTTTCGCCATAAAATTTATTCTCCAGTGTATATGAAGACATGACATGGTCATGTGCCAGAGTGTGATATATGCTACTGAGAAAAACAAAGCAGGGAGAGAATTACCAGATGCCCGAGATGGGTGACATCTATTGCCTGCAAAGATGACTTCTGAGGAAACATATAAAGGAGACAAAATAATGTGAGCCATTAGAAAAATGGAATATTGGGAAGGATGTTAGTCAGAGAGAAAGCCAAACACAAAGTTTTAAAGCTAGAAGGTGCAAAGTGTTGGGTGAGGACCAACAAGGACAGTGTGGCTGGAACTGAGGGAATGAGATGATGAAGCTAAAGAAGAATAGGCCACATAGGTGTCAATGGATCTTTATAAAAGCATCTGAGAAAGTGAGACGTGACTGGAGGATGTGAACTGAGAAATGGCATGACCTGACACGTTCAAAGCCACTTTTCTTGAAGCTAGTTTGGTGGAGACTTCGTCAAAAGAGATTTTTATTTTTAATGCTGGCAATGGGTGACTCAAAGTTGCATGGACAACCACAGAGAGAAAAAGAGTTGAATCCTGGAGAAAGGCCTTGTGAGTGTCAGGGAGGATGGGGTTCACAGAACTGCTTTCAGACCAGATTCTGCTATGCTAGCCTTAGGTCCCCTCTTGGATGCGTAGGAGCCACCCGGTAAGAGCTTGTTGCCATGGAAACCACCAGATTTTTGTTTTCTCCTTCCCCCTTCTCACTTAGCCTGGAGATCTGGAGGCACGCTCAGGGCACCCACGGCATTCTCACAGGCAGGAGAATAGGTTTTGAGCCAGCGCTGACATTAATATTCCGCCTGCGATGTCTTCTAGACCCAGCCAAGAGACTCGCGCCACCCCGTGATCTAACTGCTCTAGTGACCCCATCCGAACCCCAATAAACAACTCCTACCCATGACCCCAATCAGAGCCACCCAATAAGGTTTCTTCTATCTCTTCCAGGGGGGGAACCGCTCCCGGAAACCTGCACCTGTCTCTGCCCTTGGAAAACACCAGGCGGGTTGAACACTAGCATGACTCTGTCCAATTATGCAAGCTGTTTTGTTCTGTGGCAGCGGTTGCAGGCTGCATTCTTGCAGGGGGACAAGGGGTGACTCAGGGGAGACCCGCTGAAAAGGCATCCCCGCAACTCTCCAGAGGAGGACTCCACTCCCCTGTTCGCGGGCTTAAGGTTCCCTGCTCTTCCTGCAATGCACCAGACGGGGGAAGCAAACAGGCGGTACCTGCATTGCGCCCCCGTTGGGTTGGGATGCTCGGTGAGAGGGACCCACCGCTTGCTGCCGAGTCAGAGTGTTCGCAGGCTCGGGGAATTCGGGGGGTGGTGGATTTTCAACGGACTCACCTTATGCAGTTTCCACATGGCCCCCAGCGCCTTCACTTCGTGGCTGGAGTGTTTGCCCTCCTCCAAGCACTGGTAGCACACGGGCATCTTGCATTGCACACAGTACATG
>PVKC010039444.1:0-12546 GCA_004027635.1 Crocidura indochinensis | reverse complement strand
TTTTTGGTTTTTGAGTCACATCCGTCAGTGCTCAGCGATTACTCCTGGCTCCATGCTCAGAAATTGCTCCTGGCAGGCACGGGGGAACATATGGGGCACCGGAATTCGAACCGATGACCTTTTGCATGAAAGGCAAATGCCTTACCTCCACGCTATCTCCTGGGCCGGGGAATTCCCTTTCTAATATTCCCAAGTTTTACTGTGCCTATGCAAAAATGGTAGTAAAAATTAATTATTTTTCTTTTGTGTCTGTTGTTGATTGTTATTTTTCTTTCCTTTCCTTTCTTTTTTTGTGCATTAATTTGTCTTTATTTCGGTTAGTGTTATTTAATTCAGTTAGTGTTATTCAGTTAGTGGTTAGTGTTTTGTTGTTGTCTTTATTGCTGTCATGCTTTTCAGGGGTTTTATTTATTTATTTATCTGATATTTTTTGTATTATTTTTGTGTTTTCCTTCCTTTTTCCCTTTCTTTTCTTAAACTGATTTTTATAGTCTCTAGAAGGACTCCTCCAGATTTTTGCTTGTTTAAATTTTGCCACCCTTTTTAACTTTTTTTTCCTTACCTTCAAATAGAAACAAAACTTGACCCATCTTGTTCTGCCTCACAAATTCAAGGGGAAATAATGGAGGGCACCAAGATCAAACAGTCATATGAACATTGAATATAAATAAAAATTATCAGATTTAAACACCAAATTCAAAGCCAACTACAAAAGAATCGATACCCAATCTACAACAAGCTAGACACAGAAGGAACCACTTACACTAGCAACTCAGAGGGCAAGAAGGGGGATATAGGATGTGTGCAGTGAAAAGGGGTGGAGAGAGGACAACATTGATGGTGGGAATGCCACTGATTCAAATGTCACTATGTATTTAAAATATTACCGAGAAAGACTTGTAATCCACTTTGTTCAAAATTAAAGTATTAAAAATAAAAATACACAGAGAGGTAAAATAATACTAGGAGCTAATCTTCTCACATAGCATTCTCAGAACAAAGTATTTCTGCTCAAAATTACTATTCTTATGTACAGTTTTAAACTGATAATGAGTTCGCCATAAAATAGCTTAGTGAATTTGATAGTAAATATTTTGTTATAATTTCTTCAGAATTTTATAGATAATAAAGGTAAGGAAGTAGTATATTGTAAAACATATTTTCAAATCTTTGTAATAATGAAATATCTAAGGCAGAAAACAGCAAATATCATAGAGTATATATCTGTCTATAGTACCTTAAGTGCGTCTCTTACTAGTATATGCATTTTCTTTCATGATCTTACATCTAAGTAAAAGCTGCACTACATAACAAATCGCATGATAATGTCAATGATTGATAGGAGTAGAATATCTGTCTTGATACAGGCAAGGGTGGGGGAGGTGAAAGGGGGCAGTGATGGTGGTAATGTTACACTGGGGTTGTTTTGTTTATGACTGAAACCCAATCATGCTTGTAATCATGGTGCTTAAATAAGGATTAAAAAATAACTTGGTTCTCTAAGTTAAAAAAAAAAAGAGATGGGTGCACTAATTGTAAAATACCAACAATAAACGATTGGCTGTGAATTGTTTCTCCCAAAGGATTAAATCCTGTTTTGAACCACAGTGAGTCAGAAGCTACTTACTCGACTGATTTTAAGTAAATGATACTTACCAGGGAGTGTTTCAGAGACTTTCCTTAATTCTTCTCTTTTCAGGTGAAAGCATCTGTGTTTAAATTAGTATTTAGAACCATTCACATAAAATGTTGTCAAATAATTTTTGCTAATAAAATGGTGATATAGAGGTAGGGAGGTTTGACAGATGGGATCCAAATCTCTCATGTGTTCTTTAGCTCTGACTGAAGAATCAAAACCAAAATCTATCTCACTTGAAGTGACTGGACTTGTTTAGCCATCTTGGACCATTTCTACACCATAGGCAAAGTTGTTTTTCTCTCAAATATTATTAAGTAACATATTCCAGGAAATTCACAGCAGCATAGGTGGGTGGAAAGAACTAAAAAGACATCTTATATTCAGCATACATCAGCTTGAGTCATGTCTAGAAATATAGTTATTTCTATTTCATTACATACTACTTCAGAAGAACCACTTAAACAAACAAACAAACAAACATAAACAATACCTGGAGAACTCAAAGTTTGACTCCAGTTCAGTCTTACGGACAGTCAGCTCAGACACAGGAGCCCTGTGGTGTCAGTACTTTAATCTAGGAAATTCTTTCTGGTGTAAACTGGAGGAAGCACTTTGATCAGTAGATGGTTATTTTTTTTTTACCTCCTGTCATTGCCATGGTCAACATTCCTATTACCACGGAATGTACTTCCCTGGTGGCTTCTTTAACGGATTTTTTTTTAACAAGAGTTCATGAGTCTCAGCAACTAGAAAGTTCTACAAGATGTATGTTCAATATGTATTCGTTGAATCCCTAATATGTATCATGCAATGAGCCATTTTCCTGGAGGAAAACTCAGGGTCTTCTTCCCCAAATTTCTGCCACATATTAACCAATCACTGAGCCTATTAATGTAAATCCCCTGTACTTCATTTTTCATAAGGTATATTATTTATATTTTTTATTTCAAAATATATGAAAGTACAAAAAATAAAAGTAATAGAAATCACATATTAAAATCATATAAAATCCCTCCAAAGTTTACAATAATTTGATGTTTTTACTTGCCCTTAAGTAAAGTGTATTTTTGTTGTTTATTTGTAGCTTCAAATACCCAACATAACTTGCCTTTACTTCTTGTCAAACCCATCCTATATAATTTTCTGTCTGGAAAGTATGCTTCCAACTATGAGTGCGATTTCAAGTTTTTCAAGATAGTCAAGATAATTTCAAGTTTTTCAAATTAGAGAAATAATTTTTTTGTCTGATAATTTCTTTATCCTGAATTATGTATTCTTAATTTGAAAGTCAATATCCTAGATAGCCCTTTGCTAACCAACAACTCAAAAATGCAATGTTGGGCTAGAGAGATAATACAACATATAAGACACTAGCTTTGCACTAGTCTAGCCTCGGGTTTGATTCTCAGCATAGCATTTGGTCTCTTAAGCCCTACTAGGAGTGGTTCATGGGTAGAGTCATGTGTAAGCCTTGAGCACCACTGGTTGTGGCCACAAAATAAACCCCCCAAAATACATTGTCTTTGTCATTTTATTTTACAGATTCTTAATTTTAATTTTTAGCATTTATATCATACATAAATGTTTATTTTATTTTACCCACTAGAATAAATACTCCATGAGGTATAGGTACCATGACTGATAATTAACATAATATATACTTAGAACATGTAAATAGGTCAATTAGAATTTTGGAAATAAGTCATAAAAGACTGTGGAGTTCTAGAAATGTGACTACATTGCTATTACAGTAACAAAGAATAAAGATTATGAAATAGAGCTTGAGAAAAACATTTCCTGCTCTTAATTATTATTTGGGATTATATATCAATAAGTAGAGGAAATTTAATTAAATACAATTATCAGCTTTTAAAATCTGGATTTCAAATACGTGAGTAATGTGTTTAAGGTACAGTACTACAATGTATGGTGTTGACTCTTGGTCTAGAGCTTGTCTCTTTATAGTGCTCTTATTTATCTATATCATTATTATTGTAAGATCTTATTTAAGACATTTTTAAAGCTTTGTAGGTTTGTTAAATGTAGTTATAGACTAGAGTAGCTGCAAAGGTTGTTTAATCTTTATTGAGACTCTTTAATACAGATTTCTAAACTACAGCTCTCTTAACAGCTGAATGTCTTCTTTCTTCCCCTTTCTATACTGGGGAAATTTTGTCCTGTGTTATCCTCTGGAACTTCTCTTTAGAAACTTATTCTTTCCAGTTCTGGAAAAATTTTTGAGAACAGCTTCTTTTAGTATTCACTCCATTTAAATATGTGTCCTACCCCGGGACACAAATTACTTTGTTTTATATCATATTTCTGCATTTTTCTATAAAATTAAAAAATAAAAATTAATTTCAAATTAAAAATAATTCAAACTAGGGGCCAAGTGGTCTCAGGTAATGGAGAAAATAAGTTCAGAATTAAATATTCAAAACAAACAACAGAATCAAGAGACCTAAACTTTAACAATCTAAATTTAAATGATCTTTATTCTGGCAGACCAGGGGGCAAAGGGTGGTAGGTATAGGATGCACTCTGGGATCATTTTTGGAGGGAGATTAACACTGGTGGTGTGAATACCTCTGATTAACAGTATATCTAAGATTCAACTATGGAGGACTTTATAAATCATAATGGTTTAAATAAAATAAAATTTAAAAATCTGTGCATCTGTACCAGACCTATTGACTTTTGGATATCTCTCTAGAGTGATCAAGCTAGATAGTTTCCTTAGAAGATACTGTGGTTTTGTTGTTGTTGTTGTTGAGTTGGTC
Organism: Crocidura indochinensis; assembly: GCA_004027635.1. Lineage (NCBI taxonomy): Eukaryota > Metazoa > Chordata > Mammalia > Eulipotyphla > Soricidae > Crocidura > Crocidura indochinensis. The sequence goes on along the minus strand of PVKC010039444.1, from coordinate 8,127 downwards.
AGAATTCCCAGACTAGAATTATTCCACTTTCACTCTAAGGACATAACTGCCAATTTCTAGGAGAGAAGTTTGAGCTTCACATCACTTGAAATGTGTGCTTTTAATGACTCTCCCTTATTTTCAGTAGAGTATGCCTGCCTTTAGTTGTGTTGGGTATACCCTGTTTAGGGTCTTTCTAAGATAGTAGGCAGGGAATCTTCTGTCAGGAAGGGAAGACTATTTATTATAGACTTTTATAGACTATTATAAAAACCTTCTTCAACTTCAGCTGTTTCACATCCAGTTTCAGAGATATGGTTTGTTGCCAATTTAAGTGTTTTTTCAAAATTTTGCAGTGCAAATTGAGTTGCTTTTGAGCGACACACACCATCAATTTAAATTTCAGCCTCATAACTCGACTCAGCCAGCTACCAGTCAACCATCTGCTTTCTATTATCCAGAATGTTGTTGTTTTTGTTTTTCTTCTCATTCTTTTTTCTTATGGGTTAAGGTCTTTAAAATCAATCCCTTTACAGTCTTTTTAGTGTGGTTTGGAGATGAAATGTAATATAAAGCATATGTTAAATATGCCATCTTAACTAGAAGCACAGCCAGGAATTTTCAAAATGACTACAGGAGAGTCATTTAATTGCTCTTTCTCAATTTTCTTTTTTTTGTACAATGAGAAGGCTAAGAAACGTGATTATTGGTGAATTGCACACAAAATTTTATGATAGTATAATCCCCTACATTATCATTTTTAACTGAGACCATCATGTTACAACTTCCTAAACCTTCAAAACAAATTTTGTGTTCAGTCTTTTAAAAAATAGGCAAAGACATGGCCTACATTTTTAATTTTATGGAGCCTTTAAACTATGCCACTTGCAATTTCGGGACTTCCTCTTAAATAAGCACTTCTCTGAGATATATGTCCTCTTGAAAAAATAAAGATAATAACATCTAATTTCTCTCACAAAGTTGTTGAGATAAGCAGATAAATTATTCCCTAGGGCAAAATATTATGTATGGAAATGACTATGCAAATATTAGTTGGTACATTTCTTTTTTTGATTATATACCAACAATAATTCTTGACCTTTTTAAAGTCTCCTAAATGGACACTTGTACTGTTGATCTTTAATTTCCTGCACTTACATTCATTGATTCTACAAAATCCAAGCAGGTGCTAGTGAATCAGATTGTATAAAACATTGAATCTTCGGGGCTGGAGAGATAACACAGAGGTGGGGCATTTGCTTTGCATGTAGCTGATCCAGGATGGATAGTGGCTCAAATCCCAGCATCCCATATGGTTCCCTGTGCTTGCCAGGAGCAATTTCGGAGCACAGAGCCAGGAGTGACTCCTGAGAGCTGCCAGGTGTGACCCAAAATCACAAAAATAAATAAATAAATAACCCAAACACATTGAATCTTCAATTTTATTTATTAGCTATACCATTATTAAGTACCTCTTTTAATTAAAAATATTTGTAGATCAAGTTTTTTTTTTTTTTTTTTTTTTTTTTTTTTTTTTTTTTTTTTGGTTTTTGTGTCACACCCAGCAGTGCTCAGGGGTTACTCCTGGCTCTATGCTCAGAAATCACTCCTGGCAGGCTCGGGGGACCATATGGGTGCCAGGATTCGAACCGATGACCTTCTGCATGAAAGGCAAATGCCTTACCTCCATGCTATCTCTCCGGCCCCGTAGATCAAGTATTTTATTAATTTACTTATATCTCTTCTCTGCTGTTTATTTTAATATATATTTATTAAACCCATTTTATAGATAAAGAAATTGGAATTTATGAAAGTTAAGCAATTTGACAGTTCACTCACTTAGTAAATAATAAATCTGAGATTCAAATTTAGTCTACCTGGTCCCAAACCCCACATATAATCTTTACTTATATTATAATGCCTTCTTCATTTTTTTTTTTTTTTGGTTTTTGGGCCACACCCAGTGACGCTCAGGGGTTACTCCTGGCTATTCGCTCAGAAGTCGCTCCTGGCAGGCACGGGGGACCATATGGGGAACTGGGGGATCGAACCGCGGTCCATCCTAGGTTAGCGTTGGCAAGGCAGGCACCTTACCTCCAGCGCCACCGCCCGGCCCCTGCCTTCTTCATTTTTTAGAAAACCACTAGTATCACTTAAAAATTGAGGAAAGAATACGAGCAAGCTAAATATGATAGCTATAATTTGGTTTCTTCTAGTCTCAACTATGAGTTCTGACCACAAGTGTCTACTGGACATACTTTCTTAAGACCCATGTTCCCTTTGGCTCATGCTCCTGTTCTCCTTTGATATCAGTTTCCTTTTTTCTCTGAATACTATACCCTTGTGGATATTAACTGTAATCACCCCTAAGAACTTCATCAAAATGGAGTATTTTCATGAAATTTTTATCTTTCAAGCAAAACTATTTGCTCTTTATCTATAGTCTGTGAGATTTTTAATTAATATAAATAATTTTATCTTTTAAATAATTTTCAAACAGCTAAAATCATATCATTTTATTTAACCAAATAACACTTTCTGACATTGTACTAAAGTTGGGGCAGGATGTGTTCTCTTCCTCCCCCCATTCTATCTCCAGAATAAATATAAGGTCCATTACAGTCATCAGTCTTAGGAACTAAACTTCTACTTACTCAAGGTCCAAATAAGTAACTTTATATGAAATAAATCTTTTGCTACTCAGAACAACTATAAAAAGAAAACATTTCTGTAAGTGAATTACTTCTATATCAGTAAGAAACCTCAGAAACATAGAATTTCAACTACAATGAAATTGCATTTACTCTCTGAGTGTAGTCACCAGGAATGATTCCTGAAAACAGAACCAAGAATGAGTCCTGTGCCCAGCCAATCATATTCCAAATTAACTAACTCGTTAATTAATTAATTTTCTGAATTTACAAAACTTGGCTGAATTTGAGTTTGAGTCCCAGTGACCTTGTTATAATTTTCTAACCTTAACCTTTCCTTTAAAATTCCTCTTCTACTAGTTTGTCTGTTTTTTATTTTGTTCTCTTGCATATTCTCATGACCTAGTCCAAGGCAAGTTTCCTAAGAAGTCTTAAGAAAAGAACTATATCAATGAACTTTATATAAACATGTTTACAAGCAGCTCTTCAGGAGTCATAAGCATTATGGTAATTTGCACCAGAGAAACAGAAGCCAAATTCCTGTCCTTGTGAATATTATAATCTCATGGGCACTCTGGCCTATTACAGTGGTTAGAGTAGAAAATTAATTACAAGGTCCCGGCGGTGGTGCTGGAGGTAAGGTGCCTGCCTTGCCTTGTGCTAACCTAGGACGGACCGCGGTTCGATGATCCCCCGGTTCCCCATATGGTCCCCCATGCCTACTAGGAGCGACTTCTGAGCGAATAGCCAGGAGCAACCCTTGAGTGTCACCGGGTGTGACCCAAAAACAAACAAACAAACAAACAAAAACAAAAAAAAAGAAAATTAATTACTAGACTTCCACGATGAACATTAAAAAATAAAAATAGCAGGGGGCCGGGCGGTGGCGATAGAGATAAGGTGCCTGCTTTAACCTAGGACGGACTGCGGTTCGACCCCCCGGTTCCCCATATGGTCCCCCGTGTCTGCCAGGAGCAACTTCTGAGCGAATAGCCAGGAGTAACCCCTGAGCGTCACTGGGTGTGGCCCAAAAACCAAAAATAAATAAATAAAAATAAACAAATAAATAAAAATAGCTTGCTGATCATCTATCTGAAACACAGGAAATTAGCGAATGAGGGTTAAGTCTTAAAGGAGTAAAAGGTAGAATATTCCTTGTGAAAAATACAGTATAGATGTGTTTCAATAAACAAATGTTGTTTCAATAAACAAATAGCCTATCAAAGGTCCTGAAATGGGAGGGTCAGAAATAAGGTGCAAAGCAAGTGGTTGACACTCAACTAGAGAGAACTCATAGACTGGAGTCTATGAGTTCAAGGGTCTGAATTGAGATTCAAGTTCTATAACTTCTTATCTTAATTAACTTGCATAGTTTTTTAAATCTCACTGGACATCAATGTATTCTTTTGTAAAATGGTCAAGTGAAACTGGATACTAAAGGAGATAAGACACTAGTTGTATTTGCAAACCATATATGGTTCTAATCCTGTCTGTCATAAGTGATGTCTGAGCTAGAAGTAAGCCCTGAGTACATCAAGGTGATCCTCAAAAATAAATAATAGAACTAGCAATAGATCAATCCATGAGGTTAACCTATTGCCCAACTTGATAGTTGAAAAGTTCTTGAAATAGTATATGGTTTATGAAATATAATAAAAATAGCTCTTGAGTTATACTGCAGTGGGACCTTAAACTCTAAACATTTGGCATAGTGACTTGGCTTATACTCCAGTTGATTGGACATTGACCATTCACCCCTGACCCATGGATACCACCTATGGAAACAAACATGGTTTCCTACATCACCACCAGGAACATAAATTCTACCAAATAAGGCCCCACTACTGCCATGGCACTGACTTAACTCCACAGACAATTCTTATGTTATCCTGAAAACTGGGCAACAGGAAGAGTCTGCTTTTAGGGCAGGATTCTCTGTAATGCTAACTGATGGTGAAATGGAACCAGAAGATGCTAACTACACACTATTCATACTTTGACTTTGGGACATAGAACCTACACAGAAACTAGGATCAATAACTACAGTTACCTGATAGCACAACTGTGATGGTGAAGATCTGACCACCGAGAATGACTATTGGGTTGGACAACCTCATATGCCTGGAACCTTGAGTTGATCTTATACCAAAATATTTCAGGGAAAATCTCCCTGTTTTTAAGGCCAAAGGTCTTTCTTTCCAATTCCTTACATATTTTACTATTTCTATGCAAACAACACCTGCCACACACACACACACACACACACACACCTCTTCTTTTTAAGTGTATCTCCCATCTCTAATAAAAAGAGGGGTCGTACTTAATCTTTGACTATTGTAGTAATGACTTTATTGGTGATGCTATACTTTGAACTCTTTCCCCTTCCTTTTTCATCCTTTTTTAAAATTTCTCTATTTTCTTTCTATTTTAATAACTTCACTTTCTTTCATCCTGAAACAAATGTATTATGATCAGTTATGTCAACTATGTGATAAATTTTTAAATAAATTAAAAAATAGCCCTTGAGTAATCAATTTTACCATATGTATAGTTAATGAAAGAAAGTATTTGCTTCAGGAGAGTTAGAAAATTACAGAGTTTCTAGTGGGTTTTCAAATTATCAGTAATTAGAATAACAGCTATCAGTATGAAGTTAATCTTCATAGTCATCCTGTTGTGTGCTCCACTCCAAATAGCCCTGGCTGAACATTCCAGTTTTCCTAATTATGTGCAAACGTTTAAGAAGACACAGTGAGAAACTCAATAACATTCTCACCCTCTGAAAAGGCAACAGAAGAAGGTTTTAAATCAAGCACTTCCTCCATGGTTCTTGAGCTATCATGCCTTTCTGATTTGCAAATAGAAATGAAATATGCATTGAGACCTAGATCATTCTGGTTTAATGGGGGTTATTTCAGAATAAAAAATAATGAAAAATATTGTATAAATTGCATATATCTTGCAAGATATATTCGTTTTTATTTTAGTAGCTTTTTATTGATATCTTTATTTAAGCATCTTTATTACAAATATGACTAGTTGGATTTCAGTCATGTAAAGAACACCCCCCTTCACCAGTACAACAATCCTACCACCAATGTCCCAAATCTCCATTCTCTCTATCCCACCCTCACCTGTACTCTAGACAGGCTTTCCACTTCTCTCATTCATTCACTTTGTATTGATATTTCTTTCTTTCTTTATTTTTTTTGGTTTTTGGGTCACACCCGGCAGTGCTCAGGGGTTACTCCTGGCTCCATGCTCAGAAATTGCTCCTGGCAGGCACGGGGGACCATATGGGGCACCGGGATTCTAGCCGATGACCTTTTGCATGAAAGGCAAACGCCTTACCTCCATGCTATCTCCCGGGCCCTGTATTGATATTTCTTAATGTAGTTATTTCTCTAACTGCACTCACCATTCTTTGTGGTGACTTTGTGTCATGAGCTGGACTTTCCCGCCCATTTCTCTTTTGTCTCTGAGGATTATTGCAAAAATTATAAGACATACTTTTGTTGATTTCCATACTTCCAGCATTAATGCAGTAGATTAATAATATGCAAATCCTCTTGAGAAAAATTAATATGACATATTATCATTAAGCTGAAAGAGATTCCTTGTGTTCAACTGTCCAGGAACATTTTTTACTCTTACTCATCCTTATATTCTCCCTTACAATTTTAACCAAGACTAAGATTTTGCTTAGATTTTATATCAGCCCTTCCTGGAGCAGGATTTTCGGCCGGCACGGGCCTTGACCTTTGGCAGACCTCCATTTGTGCCATAGGCCTCTTAGCCCGACCTAGGGTTGGGGGACAGGACGTGGATCACCTGGCCCCTCTTTCCTCTTTCCTCCGGAGCTCCAGGTGGGTTCCTGGGAGGACCTTATGGGACACTCTAGGTTTTCCTCACTTCTAAGCCGGCTCCTTCCATCCTGGGAGTGGGAGTTTGGCCAGCATGGGTTTTGGCATACCTCCATATGTGCCAGAGGCCTTTTTACACTTGTAGGAGCTTAACTGGGGGTGGCAGATAGCTGCTCAGCTATACTCAGGCAGTCACTGGCAATTTCATACCAGTCTACATTTCCAAAACCATGCGGGGGCACTAGCCCCCACATGAACATATACTTCTCCCAACCATCAGTACCCCAGATTTACCCTTCTTAACTTCAGTACCACACAGTTCTAACCACAGACCAAAGTCGCACCGTGGATCTAGCAATCCCAAAACTATTTCAAAGAACATAAAATGAACACACATGTCTTTTGAATATTTTATGTGTATTTTCTTTAACAGCTATAACTCTCTCTATATATTCTTCTGCCATGACGTTTCTATCCACTTTTCATCTTGTCTTTTCTTTGTAAGCTGTTCAATAAGGAGTGTTGGTGGAAGTGTCCCTCAGTTTAATGCCTATGATTGAACTATGTCATGGAGATTGTTGGTCTTGTTCCTATGGCCTCCATATGCGCCGATGACACCATGTGGCATTGATCCTTGTTTGCATAGACACATTAAAATGGGAAAATACTATACATACAGATAAGTTCCTATCTAATAGAGGTAGGAACACACAAATCTCAGTACAATGGGACCTTACACCCTGAACCTGGCACAGACCTCAGAAGAATGGGCTTTCTCCACTCACGCCTGAACCAGGCAAACTATCTATGAAACATCCAAGGTTTTTTATAGCAACATCTGGAACCAGGGAAGACACTACCAAGGCTCTGACATCGACCTCCTGAAAAGAGACTTCTATTAACTGAGAAGACTTGACAACAACAATGACCTGCTCTACAGGACATGGTGCTCACTATTGTCCCTTAAGTGTGAGGTGAAATGAGAGGATGCTCTGCACCATCCTGACTGCAATATGGAATATGCAGATTCTAGGATCTTTAATACAGAAGTCTGACACCAACAACAGAGACTATGTGAGGAATGGAGGTGTATTGCCACTACAGACAATATTTGGATTGGAAAAACTAGCTTGCCTGGAGCCTAGAGTTGGTCTTGTGCCAGGAAACTTCAGGGGTAGGGTCTCCTTGTATTTAGGCCATAGTTTTTCCTCTCCAGTTCCCTCATATTTTGGTGGGCCTATGCAAACAAATGCCACTCTAACACCGGTTTTTACTATGTTCCCTTGACTCCAATCCTTAAGAAAAACAACCCACTGAAACTTTTGAGTTTAACTTAAACTAGTATGTATGTGCATAGAACTATATAAATGTACTTTGCCTTCAATGTTTAAGGAGATACGTAAGTCTTATGTCTTTAGATTATATTGTGTGCTGCTAAGAAATAGTATGTACTACAATCTGGAGATTTGAGGGACAAAGTAATTGTATTGTACATGGGTTCTGTTTTGGTTTTCTTAATGTTCTTTGGATGAAAGTTCAAGGCTAGGATATCATCGATGGGACTACTGAGAATTCTGCTTATGGGCGATTGTGCTTCCACTGTAACTTTACCCTTTGTATCTTTGTTCTCATAA
>PVKC010039443.1:0-12499 GCA_004027635.1 Crocidura indochinensis | reverse complement strand
GATCACACCCGGCAGACTGCTCAGGGGTTACTCCTGGCTCCATGCTCAGAAATTGCTCCTGGCAGGTACGGGGGACCATATGGGGCACCGGGATTCGAACTGATGACCTTTTGCATGAAAGGTAAACGCCTTATCTCCATGCTATCTCCCGGGCCCCGTTTTCATATTTTTGGTATATTAAAATTATTAATATCTTCCTTTTCATTTCTTCAATTTATTTTATTTATTTATTTTTTTGGTTTTTCGGGTCACTCCCGTTTGATGCTCAGGGGTTACTCCTGGCTAAGCTCTCAGAAATTGCCCCTGGCTTGGGGGCACCATATGGGACAGGGTTGGGGGTGGGGAATCAAACTGCGAACTGCGGTCATTCCTTGACTAGCGCTTGCAAGACAGACACCTTACCTCTAGCACCACCTCACTGGCCCCATTTCTTCAATATATTTTGTGAGCAGACCACTTATTCAACACAGATTTTCAACAGAACTATAAATAATCTCTCATAACCATGAATGCATCTGGCAAATTTCAGTTTCATTACTTTCCTTTTAGACTCCTGAAACTTCTTCTTTTGCTTTTTTGGACCACATCCTGTGATGCTCAGGGGTTACTCCTGGCTATGCGCTCAGAAATTGCTCCTGGCTCGGGGACTATATGGGAAACTGGGGATCCAACCGAGGTCCCTCCTAGGTCAGCCATGTACAAGGTAAATGCCCTACAGCTGTGCTATATAGCTCTGACCTCATCCTGAAACATCTTCTGTCAAACCAAATTAATGTTTTTCTTTACCTGTATATTATCTTTAAGTATATTTACCTGGGGATTCTCTTTTTTTGTTTGCTGGCTGGATTTCTTTGGATATATAGATACTATATTTCTTTGTTTAATGAAAATACCTCCTCAATTCGTTTCTTCAAGTAAAAGCAAATAGGAGATTAATTTCTTGAAGATTTTTTTTTCTTTTAACCTAACTTACAACTGATTAAAATTTTACTGGGAGCAGAATTCTGGTTGGTAATTACTTTCCCTCATTATATGTATTTTTTAATCTATTTCTTCTCCTTTTCCGTTTTACTGTAGAAAAAGTCAATGTCATTTGGATTTTTTTTTGTTTTTGTTTTTGTTTTTGGGCCACACCCAGTGGTGCTCCAGGCTATCTGCTCAGAAATAGCTCCTGGCAGGCTCAGGGGACCATATGGGACGACAGGATTCAAACCAACCGCCTGAGCTCCTGGATTGGCTTCTTGCAAGGCAAACGCCTCTGCACTCTCTCTCCGGCCCCATTATTTGGATTTTAAACCTTTGTATTTGACTTATGTTTTGCTTGTTTAACTGTTATTTTACCATGCAGGAATCATATTCACTTTGATCTATGCAGTGTAAAAATTAATGATTGTTTAGTTGTGAGAATTTTTTAAAAATTTAAATTTATTGAATTAACATTGATTTATAAGAGTTGTGAATGTTTATATTTTAGTATCATGATATAACCATTCCATACTTCCACAAAACATTACTGTCCATTGAACCTTTAGATAACATCAGTTTCATCCTCAGAAGACTAAAGGTTTATCTTCATTGCCCAAAGCCTATTCACTTGCATTGCTCCTTTGTATATCTCATATGAGTAGTATCACCCAATATTTGATTTTTTGCAGTTTATGTTCAAAGAAAAGGTTGATTTTTTCCTACGATTTTTATCGAGATATGGGTATTTACATTATTGTTAATTATTCTCTTCATGCATACACCATTCCAACACTATATCCATTGCCAGAGAGTCCACTTTCCTCCATTAGGAGTCCTCCAAGGAGCCATCCCATGTAAGCTCAGTTCTATAGACAACATATTCATCAGATCCAATTAATTCAACTATTTAATGTTTCCTGACTGTTTCTCTATAACCCAAATGTGAGAGAAAACTTTTTTTTCAATTTATTTTGTGGAGGTGGTAACACCTACAAAACATAGATGAATAAATCAAAGCCCTGAAATTCCATAAAACTGTAAATCATAGGTTGCAAAAGCTTTTTTCAAAAGTTATATATATTTTTTGATAGAGATAAATTTGAAAATAATAGTTTTAATAATTTGAGGCTAACATATTCTAAATATAAATTTAATAAGAATAAAGACAGGATAATTAATATAAATTAAGGAGAAATCTGAATCGGGCTATAAAAACATAAATATTTTTTATCCTAGATAAAAAATATTGGCTTTATGTTAGAAAATATTATATTATAGGGGTTGGAGAGATAGCATGAAGGTAAGGCATTTGCCTTGCATGCAGAAGGACAGTGGTTTGAATCCCAGCATCCCATATGGTCCCCTGAGCCTGCCAGAAGCAATTTCTGAGAGCCAAGAGTAACCCTGAGCACTGCTGGGTATGACCCAACCCAACCCAAATATATTATATTATATATATAAAGTATCTGTATTGATAACTAAAAGACTGTAAAAAAAAAACTCATAGATGGGGAAAGTCAATTGAATTGATATAGTACATCCAATGTAAGTAAAATAGTAATGTTTTGGGGCCGGGCAGTGGCACTGGAGGTAAGGTGCCTGCCTTGTCTGCGCTAGCCTAAAATGGACCGCGGTTCGATCCCCCGGTTTCCCATATGGTCCCCCAACCCAGGAGCGACTTCTGAGTGCACAGTCAGAGTAACCCCTGAGCATCACCAGGTGTGGCCCAAAAACCAAAAAAAAAAAAAATAGTAGTGTTTTATTGAAAAAGTATAAAATCCTTCACAAAGCAGGACTAAAAAGATCTTCCCTTTTTTTGGTTTTTGGGTCACACCTGGCAGTACTCAGGGGTTACTCCTGGCTCCCTGCTCAGAAATCGCTCCTGGCATGCTCAGGAGACCATATGGGACACCGGGAACCAATGACCTTCTGCATGAAGCTCTGTACTGTTCCTTCAAATGTAAAAGCTGACTGGAGTTTTCTTAGTGAGGTGTTCATATCACTGAAATGTTTGGTTTAGCTTAAAATATCCCTCTATTCTCTTGTGTCTCATAGAGGTTTGTTTGACATGTCTGCTGTGAATCTTATGGGCTTTCCTTTGTATCAATAAGTTCCTTTTTTAATCGTGCTGCTGTGTGTCATAATTTCTTTATCCACTCTTTGTGCTGTTGGGTTGTTTCCAGTTCTTGACTACTGCAAGTTTGCTAGGGGAGTTTTTAATTGTTTTTCCAGGCTTCATGCTAGATACTTAATACTTCATGTGGGAAGTATTAAGAATGGAAGAACCTTTCCATTCTGGTAATTTTCTGAGTTTTTCTAAAATAATCTTCTCCCTTTTGCTTTCCTACTTCTCTATTTCTGGAACTCATTTCTTTTTTTTTACAAAATTTCTTATCTATTTTCTTATTTTTTTCTCCCCCACTTCTATTATATTTCCTTTTTCTGAAATAATGCATCTTTTGAAAATTTGTTTTTAGTTAATAGCATTTAGGACACATATTACAATGGGTTCAATATACATAGTCACTTCACTTTACGAAATTTTCTAAAACTCCACAATGTCATTATGTTTTTTGTGATTTGAAGGGTCACCTTTTGTCTTATGCCATATAGGGAGAGAAGTATTTTTTCTTGATATGGTTCATGGGAGGGTACATAAGGCCTAACTCAACACATACAGAGTTTTAATCAATTCATTTCAGACCCAATTTCTGGATCTTTCTAAATTTTTGCAGCAAAATCTTACCTGCTTCTTGGCATTCTTATTTTTAATTTATTCTTTAGATTTCACTACATTTTGTTACTATAAAATTTGTTGAGATTATTAATCTTCCATTATCTTTGTCTTTGAGGAGGGGTACTAGTTTCTTAAAAAATTCTATCATAGGGAGCAGAACAGTGGTGCAAGCAGTAGGGTTTCTGCCTTGCATGTGCTAACCTTGGACTGTAGTTCGATCCCCTGGTGTTCCATATGGTCCCCCAAGCCAGGAGCGATTTTTGAGCACATAACTCGTAGCCAGGAGTAACCTCTGAGTGTCACAGGGTGTGGCCCAAAAAACAACAACAACAAAAATTCTATGATAGATATTTTGGTAGAGTTAGCATATACTTGACAAATGTCATTTTTTAAAAAAATTCTTTGAAAGTCATCTGCAAGGCCATGCTGTAAGTATGTGTCTATCTTTGTATGCACACTACACTATATATAAACAACAAATTAGTTATCTATCATAAATTCCAAAGCTATGAAGTATAAGTGGCATGTTTTCTACAGATTTTTTTTTGTTGTTTTATTTTATTTATTTTGGGGCCACACCCAGAGGCATTTAGGGGTTATTTCTGACTCTGCACTCAGAAATCACTCCTGGTGGTGCTGGGGAGACTATATGGATTCTCGGGGACCAAAACCAGGTTGGCCTCCCCTTTGTGCTATTACTCCAGTCCCAGCTGCCATTTTTTAAAATTAAGTAACCTCACTGTCAATTACAGAGTTATTTATGACTGGGTCTTAGGATTATAATATTTCAACATCATTGCCTTCACCAGTGTCCACTTCTTTCCACCAATGCCATTTTTAAGGTCGCCTCACACTGGATGATTCAAATATAATTTTTTCCTATTTCATTACAGAATTGATCTGATTCAGTTAAATTATACAGGTGCTGGATTCTCAACAGTGGAGACAACAGGATTGTACAGAAAGTTAGAGTCTTACTTTTTCTCCATTCTAGAACCCTCTGGAGTAAAATGCTATGTTCCTAAACATAACCTGGTTTTCAGAGTCTTAAAGGGATTGTAACAGACAGCAAAGCAGAAGACAAATTCTCTAATACATTTGTTTTGAGGCAAATGCCTAGCAGTCTGAGAGACCATTAGTATCAGGAAAGAGCTATGGCTGTTTTACTAGCTTCCTTACTCACTGTACTTAGAGTTAAGTGGCATCAAAAACAAAAGTAAACCCTAGCTGCCATCACATGTAGGGTGCTAAGCAAGGAGTATAAGGAAGCAGGGTGGAAAGGATTTTCATGATTCAGCTGGTGAGCTGTCACTTCATTGTAGACTCCTAAGAAAGTCAAGAAAAGACTTGAGTAGTACACCTATGACCTTAGCACAAAATAGATTCCCCCATAAAGGATAAAAGGATCAGAAAACACCTTTCACCAAATGGTTCTTTTTCTTTTTCATTTTAGATCACAGATGCACTGATTAGAGAAAGATGTTCTTCTTTGATTCACCCATGAAACAAGACTCTTATCCATGGCTTTACTTTACCCTGAAACACTACAGAGCACCAGGAAAATGAATGTTACAATTCTGCTCTTCGAGCAGAAGTTACAGAGATAGTTTAATAATCTTTATTGTTTACTGATGAAATTCTCTTTGCTTTTCAACATTGTACTTCTTGTCACTGATACCATCTAAAATTGCTGTAATCTAACTGTTATGACTCCCTATGTTATATATAAACCTATTTGACTCCTGTATTATATATGCCTGTCAGGTATGTTCCCAAAACACCTTCTTCTGGGGAAAGGAGGCAGCTAGAGTCTGCTGGAAAAATCATCTTTGAGGCAGGTTAGTGCAAAATCTGGCTCTGTGATTTATGGAGTTAGCTGATTTTGTTTGAATGTGAATTTATATGTTCTTCAACCAAAACTAAGTCTTTGTGACTCGATTGCTTCCTTTCTTTTAGTTTTCCCAAAAATGTGAGGCTAACTCCATCATTCCATTGTACTAGATGACTCATTCCAGGTTGTTAGTTTAATTTTTGTTTCTTCAGATGATCTTTACTGTGTCTGATTTCAAGTGTTCATTTTTGCACTTGAGCCTATTTTTAGCTATATAAACTCATCACCAGGCAGAAATAAAAAATAATTTTGACACTATTAATGCTTCTATAAATTATCATTGATCTGGAATAACCTTTCTCTAAGAGAGTTTTGATGCTTTTTTCTCTTTCAGACCACTGTTTCTACAAGAGTGGTATGGCATGCTGATATAATTTAATTTTGCTTTCTCCTTTTATAGAAAGGTGATTCAGTATTGGTATTTCAAAGTCTTATTTTATTTATTTATTTATTTTGGTTTTGGGGCCACACCCAGTGACGCTTAGGGGTTACTCCTGGCTATTCGCTTAGAAGTCGCTCCTGGCAGGCAAGAGGGACCATATGGGGAACCGGGGGATCGAACCACGGTCCGTCCTAGGTTAGCGCAGGCACCTTACCTCCAGCGCCACTGCCCAGCCCCCTCAAAGTCTTATTTTAAGTTCTGAACATTAATGAAAGGTAAGGCATATGGAGCAACATCATTTATACTTCCTATCAGAAGAAATCATACAGGTTTCTAAATGTATGAGCTTAATTTAGAATGGACATCAAGAATTAATTTCTGGGGCCCGGGAGATAGCATGGAGGTAAGGCGTTTGCCTTTCATGCAAAAGGTCATTGGTTCGAATCCCGGTGCCCCATATGGTCCCCGTGCCTGCCAGGAGCAATTTCTGAGCATGGAGCCAGGAGTAACCCCTGAGCACTGCCGGGTGTGACCCAAAAAAAAAAAAGAATTAATTTCTATTTCTTTTGGTTTATATATAATTCACTTGGCAAGGTTCTATTTTATATCCATTATGAAGCAGATCAGTACCATTATTTCTAAACATCAAAACACAGACGTTATTTCTGAAATACCAAGGAGTTCAGTGAGGTAAAATCAACAAGAAGACAGGAAAATATAACAAATATCGACATGGGGAAGATGGAGTGAAGAGTAGTGGGTAGGGTGCTTGCTTTGCATGCAGCTGGCCTGGGTTTGATTCCTCACATATGATCCCAAGCAATTCCAAGAGAAATCTCTGAGCACAGACACAACATTAAGCCCAGAGAATTAAGTCCACAACAGTAAGCCCTCAAAAATAAAACAAAACACAAATATGACAAATACCATAGTATGTGCTATGGGAGCATGGAACTGAAGCAAACTAACAAGAACTCACTCATGAATGGTTTAGAACATGTTTAGCTTTAACTAATTTCAATTTTCTAGAGTGATTAAATCAATTCATTCTCTTATGAGCAGTATATTTATGCTGTGATAATCTCACAATTTCATCAATATTTGCTATGGAAAGTCTTCTTAATTTAATCATTGTGGTGGCAGCTAATAAAGTATATAATAGTCTCTGTAATAATATACTGATAAACAGCATGGTAGGGTACTATAGTCATAGAAAGGGTGAGTATCAGCAAAGATTGTTTAGGAGATCAGAGGAAAAAAATACCAAAATAATGGGAAACTTCAAGATCTAAGAGTGAGAAATAGACCAGGAGAAATCTGACAAAGAATGTCTACAACATCAAGAGGAAAACAAACCAAGTGCAATGTCAAAAAAGCCAAGAAAGAATCTTAGGAAGAAGGTGATTAATGTGGTCATGAGTTAGAAAAACAAAGTAAGGCACCGGAGAGAGAGTAAAGCAGGAAAGGCACTTTCTTTGGATACTAAAAACTTGAATTTTATCCCCAACATCCCATATGGCTCCCAGAATGTTGTCTCCCCCCAAAAAATAAGTTAATACTGAGCATAGAACCAAAAGTAAACCCTGGGTGCAGAAGGATATGGCCTACAAACAAAAGAAAGAAATAAAAGTTGAGAAACATAAATAAATTGAGGATTTAACGTGGATAGAAAATCATAATGACTTAATTAGAGTCAATCCGTAGACTTATGAAGAAGCCTGAATTTACTGAACTGTAAAGCAAATGAGCAATGAAGAAGTTAAGGAAATTTGATAGCAAAATTGAAATAAATTAAAGATTATCTCTAAAGAAATTAAATGTTTGGGGAAAGACTGTTCCTTTAGTATGAAAATTTAAAAAAATCTTGAGCATGGTAAAATATTACATGATAGAGAGACTGAAACAAATGTAAGAAATAAGAGACTAAGAGAAATTCACTAAAATATCAGAGAAGTCTAGGGGAGGTAACGTTGTCAAACATACCAATTACTTTTAAAAGTTCAAAAGCATAAGGCTGAAAATAGTCTGCAATATTTATTTGGGGGTTTTGTTGTTGCTGTTTTTTAATTTTATTGGTGTTGTTTACAATTATCAATAGTAGTGCAAGAGCAAAATAGGAGGAAATAAGGGGAAAATATTAAGCTTAAGTTTTTAAGACACTTAGCTCTAAACAGAAGAATATAGTTAAATCCACTAAATCTATTTGTCTACCATTTCTGTCAGGTCCATGATATCTTGGTGCTAAGTGTACCAATGATGTTGTCTTACGTGTTGGTCTGAAATAGGTAAAAGTTAAAGGAAGTGAAATCTCTGGACATAGATGGTAATAAAGATGAGTTGCCTAGAATATATACCTAATTTTTTCTTAGTGGAACCACTTTCTAAGAGAATTAAGATATTCTAAACAAATATAGATGAACAGTAATAGAATTGAACAGATACTTCTCTGAAGTAAAGAAATATTCTTTTTCATCAAGATTATTTGGTCTCTGTGATAATTAGCTATAAAAATTTTGAGGGATATTGTGTCTGTTACATTACTTTTTTTGAGATCACATATTTCTTTTTTCATAGTCTCCCACTCATTTTTTGAATAGGATACCAAATGAATAGGATATTAAAAAGCCATGAAGAAGTCTTTAGACTAAATGCTTTTATTTATAGCACTGTCTAAGAATAGGTAAGTAATTATTAAATATTTTTAAATCCAAATAAGCTAATTCAATGAAGCCTGACCTGTTCTTGTATCAACTTACTCATTCTGTAAACATGTATAATTTAATCAGTTCTTAAAACTAACTAGGATGTTCAAATGTTGAGTACAACCATGGGCTGTGGCTTTTATTAGTCACTGTTTCCGGAAGTGTTGATTCAGTTGAGCAGGAAGCAAATAGGAGGATTCTCTCTGCCTTCTTTAATAGGTACATTGAGTAGTAACAAAGAGTGCGAAACTGGGTAGATTTAAAAAATAAATGAATACTTAAAAGATTTTTAAAAATAACCTTTATAATTTTAAAAGTCATACTTAATTTTTTTATGTGATAACATGTTCAGATTGATTAAAGGTTAGGAAACTTCTTACATTTTTTTAATTTTTATTTTGATCATATTGGCTTACATATCTTTCACAGTATTATTTTAGGTACATATTAACTTCCTACATTTTAATACTATTTGAATAAGGAGGATATTACCAAATCTGACTAGGCATAAATACCCTTGCATCATTTAACTCTGCTTTTGTGTACAAAGGGATACTACTCTTTTTGTTTTTGTCCTACATTATCAGTTTTTAAATGTTAGTACTCAGTGGCCATGTTCTTATGCCTATTCTGTTGAAGATGAAGAAAATAAAACAATCATTTAAAAAAAAAAACTCAAATAATCCAATCTTGTGCTCATCAGTTTGCAAGCATCTTACTTTCCTAAATACCAAATAAAATTCTTTAAAAAACATTTTAACACATGTGAGGACATCAAAGCTAATTCAAGATAGGTGCTAAGCATCTTTGGGTATGGGAGACTTTGGAGGAAAAGAAACCTCACCCCTAAACAGCTCTATATATGTGTGATTCATTTTTAACTATGTATTTACTGAGTGCCATTTATGTATTGGGCATCTGCTGAAGGGTAAGAATATAGGTATACATTAGAAGAAAACCAACTTTCTATTAGTGGTGTTATATTAAGACCAGTGTGAAAAAGCGTTTAATGATATGCTGTATACTTTAACAACTAAGTTTTCTATATGTATCAGAAATTGAGAAAGAATTCATAGAGTACCATCTTTGGAAATAATTTACAAGAGGTTTCACAAGTTGTATTTTGTTGGAAATTTTATCTCTAGAGAAAGTGATAAAATAAGAGAAAAGACATGTAGATAGTGAGTTAGTTGGAAGTTGCATGATAAAATCAAGACTGGTCTGATGAGCCTATAATCAGGCCCTCTATTCAAAAGTCGAACCTCTCAACCATTTCAAAATTGTTGAGATTAATAATCTTCCATTATTTTTGTCTTTAAGGAAGGGTAGTAGTTTCTTAAAAACTTCTATGATAAATATTTTGGTAAAGTTAGCCAGTTGAAATATGTAGTTGATAGAAAGGATAATCACATATTTGAGAAAAGGCTTCAATGTACAGACAGAACCTAACAACAACAACAACACAAAGGCAAAATGAGAATAAACACAATTTAAGGACAAATAATTTCTATATAAGAAAGGGTGAGCAGAAAAGATGATATACTCACAAATGGGAATCGTTCAGAGGGGAATGAGTGAGGTATTCATAGAAAATAAGAAATCTAGTAATAATATTAGAATTAATTTTTTAAAGGAATGAGAAGGACAGAGAAAAAGTAATCAAGGAGAAAAGGAAGAAGATAAGAAAGGGAAATAATGAGCAAATAGGGGTTGGGGCTTCAGTTATATTTGTGATGTGATAATGTTATAGCTATATTTCAAAGGCATAGACTTACACTGAAAACATGAGATAGAAGTTGAAACTACTGACTTTAGTAATGCCAAGGTGACAGGTAGGGAATGGGAGAGCAGGTGTGAAGACTGGGGGTGATAGACTATGGGATCATTGATGATGGGAAGTTGGCATTGGTGGTGGGATTGGTGTTGAAATATTAGATGCCTAAAGGTCAATTATCAATAATTTTGTAAACCACAGTTCTTTAGCTAAAAAAAAAGTGCGCTAATAATAGAGAAAAATGTATCTGTAAGCAAAAAAAATTAAAATGATGAAATTGAGGAAGTAAAAAACGATGACTAAAAGATCTAATATTCAAATCATTAAATGTTCCAGTAAAAGAGAACAGAAAAGAAGGAACTGTTAAAGTATGAATGTCATGAATTTAAAGATAAACATTTTCAAATTATGAAAATTTATTGGGAGTCAAACACAAATTTACAAAATTCAAGAATTCAAGAAACAGATTTTCTGGGGTGGGGATGGGAGATGATTATGCTGAAGATATTTAGAATTAAATGGCAACTTGCATGGGTGTGTGTATGTGTGAGTGAGTGATGAGTGAGTGAGTGAGTGAGTGAGTGAGTGAGTGAGTGAGTGAGTGAGTGAGTGAGTGAAACTGGTATCTAAAAGACAGTATTTATCTAAAATGGGCAATACTTGAAAATATTGGGGGGAAAGAAATTTCCTAAAATTCTACATTCAGAAAAAATATCATCACAAAACCAAAGATCACATGTAAGATCTCAAAACATGTAAGTATGCTTTTTGAGATTGCTACTGAAGAAAGCATATGAGCAAAGTATATGATTCAGAAATTATGATCTCTGTATGGCAGTTGACACAGGTCCAAAAAAGCATCCAGATACAATGAAAATAGAACAAGTCATATCCAGTAATTGCAATTTTCCAAAATAATCCCTGATAGAGTAAGTATTTGAATTGAGAAAATACACGGAGCTTCCAGAGCATTTGAACATAGAGAGAAATGGAAAACTAATCCAACAGGTGAAAGAGGTGAGTAATTCCAGGAACAGCAAAAAATTGTACAAGAAAGGAAATGAGGTAGTATTGTATTAGTTGTATTACTTGACTCAGGATTAATGGTAATACAGTCAAACTAATGAAAACTGGCATGACTAAAATTATAATGAGAATGGAAAGAGAAAAGAGGAGGATATGCACAATGTATTGAGAAGTAAAGTATGAAAAAGTAATTTTCTATCATGATAATTTAATATATAAGTCTAACTAGAAATCAGAAGAAAACAGCATAGGCTGTAACTCAGAGTTAAAAGAACCAAAATATTTTAATAGATTCCCAAAAAATTAGGCATGTGGGTGTGTGCCTAGAAGAAATTAGATTTGAGGGTGAGAGGTTGGATCACACCTGGCAATGCTAGGGACATATTTGAATTTTGTGCTCAACAATCATCCCTAGTGATGCTCAGTGGACCATATATTCTTTCTGAGATCAGCTGCATACATGACAAATGTTTTACTTTCTGTACTATCTAGTCCACCAATTCTTAAAAAAGAACCACTTATAAAACTCAGATAATCATAGAGTGACTTGCAATTTATTAAGATGTCATTTTATGAGTATACTAAAAAATTAGAAAAATTGTTCACCTATAGCTTAGAATTTTTATATTGTTTGAAAAGTTGTCATTGGGATATATGCATTTCTTTTTTTTAATTATTATCTTTATTTAAACACCGTGGTTACAAATATAATTGTACTTGTATGATTACAGTCATGCAAAGAACACCCCCCTTCACCAGTGCAGTATTCCCACCACCAATTACCCAGAACTACCTACCCCCGATACCCCCCATACCTGTACACATGACAGGCTTTCTTTTTCCCACATTCGTTCACATTGCTATGATAATTTTATTTCTCTGACTGCACTTATCACTCTATGTGGTGAGCTTGCTGTCATGGGTTGAACTTACGTGGGAAGTTGGGGGGGAAATAAGGGTTGGGATTAAGACAATAAAATCTTAGGCATGAGCTTTGTGGGGCAGTATTAGGTCACAATAC
>PVKC010039442.1:0-12552 GCA_004027635.1 Crocidura indochinensis | reverse complement strand
ATTTCCAATTAAGTCATTAATACAATAGCAGAATATTTAATAAGCTCTTATAGTTAATTTTTAAAATTAGTATCTATTCTTTTAAATTGGACGACAATTTAAAATTTGATGACAATTTATAAAGATGACAGCATCAACCAAAATTGTAGAGAAATTGAAATAAGTATTACAGGTACAACAACTTTTAGGGCAGAGGTCTCAAACTCACGGCCAATGGGCCATTTGAGGCCCTCCGTACAACATTTTGTGGCCCATGGCTGGCCGTCAAATATTGCAGTATCGTGATTATTCGCTTACTGAGTAATAGCAATAAAAATCGCATTAGTAAGAAAAAAATGGCATTGAACATTCGCATACGATTTTTTATTGCTAATATTTAGTCAACTAAATCCCTTACGCGGCCCTGACTCATCCTGAATTTGCCTCCTGCGGCCCCCAGGTAAATTGAGTTTGAGATCCCTGTTTTAGGGGCATATGCTCAGCTGCCAGGTCTCCTGGAAGAAGGAAGATATGAAATGAGAGTGCCTGCACTTGTTTCAAAAAGCACTGGTGATATCAGTTTATAGACCAGATTGGCCAGATTGGTAACCATAAAGGGGTGATGAGACAGGGTCAGGGGGAAGATGGTAATTCAGGGTGATGGAACAAGCAGATATGATAGGGGTTTGGATCACCACCTTCTGTTCTTAAATGTCCAGCTTTCTGCTATGTGAGCAAGAGTACACACAATATTTCACAATTTGGTTTCCATCTCATTATAGGAAAGAATTACTTTATGAAGATGCTGCAGAGAAACAATATTTTGAAAAGAGTGTTAAAAATTTGCAAATATAATGAGTACTATTTTGAAAGGATTAATATAAATGGACTAAAAATAGAAACAAGTAATAGTATATTTTATGCCAGAAATTAAAATTTATAAGATCTTAAAAATATTTTTATGAGCTATATAATAACCAGACACTATTCCAGTTAAGGTTTGAACTATGTCTAACAATTACTCGCTCTGGCAATCATTTTGAAATTACGTGGGGATCAAGAGTGTCATAGAGAAAACATGAAATTATAAAACATTTGCTTCATTTTTAATTGCCAGTATTCATAAAATTTAATTGCTTTATAGTTTAAGTCTAGGTTATTTAAGATATATGATTTAGATATTATAAGAATTATTAGAAAGTGTTGAGATACATATAATCAAAAGAAAAATATGGGGATAATTGCAGAGACAAAATGATAGAGAGATTGCTGAAAGCAATACAATTAGAAATTTTTTTAAATAATTATTGCACTGTGGTTTACATTTGTTTTTGTCTGTTTGTTTTTTGATTTTTAGGTCATGCCCTGCAGCAATCAGGGGTTGCTACTCAGAAATTGCTCCTGGCAGGCTCTGGGGACCGTATGGGATGCCAGGATTCGAACCACCATTCTTTAGCATGCAAGGCATATGCCTTACCTCCATGCTAGCTCTCTGGTTTGCCTGGAGTGAACATATGAGTTATGTTTATGATCTCTTCACCTCAGTTGTAGCAACTCAGTTTGCTGGGCACTTATCACAGCAAATGCCTAATTGTCCAGGCCCATGAAAACACAGCCACAAGAACTACTAAGTGCTAGCACTGATGTGCAAAAATTCACCATTTAGGCCTGCAGACCTGACTTATAGAACTGCTAATGAGTTCGAACAACCCCAGATCCTTGGCTTCAACCTGATTCAGCTTGACCTTAATGTACTAACTATATTTATAATATTTTGGTAGTTCTGTAGGTCTCTTGAAATGTGTAGCCATATTTGTCGAACTGAATATTTTTAGTTGCTACCTGCTGTGGCATCTTGTGTTTCAGCATCTCTGGTGGGGTCGAAAATCCTTTCATGAGAGGAAAACAGGTACACAAATGGACGAATATGAAATATGAAATAAATGAGACCACAGAAAATACATTGTATGGGAACCCGTGTCTGCATCATAATTGAGACAGACAAGAGACAAATTTAATCTTCAGACTGGGAGTGTATAAAGGATAATAGAGGCAGTCATATAATGAAAGGAATGCAATGTACATTGTTTGATTTCCAAGCAAATACACATGGCTTTAGGTGGTTTGTAACCTTAGAATAGAATAGGTTTCAATTAGGAGCCAGAGGATAAAAGGAAGACTAATTTCTTACATATCAAAGTAGTTCCTGGTCCTAGGTGTCATTACTGATGTAAATTTAGGGATAACATGAATGCCGGTTTTTCTTCCTAATAACAAATAGACTTAACCTGAGGGAATAGTTTTCTAGCTAGGGGCTAAGACTCACATCCTATGGTCTGGTTATGGAAAGATATAAAACTTATATAAAAGGAGTACAGAATTATACCTAGTAAATAGCCTAATTCTACACTGCCCAAACCTGTTTGTTAGCAGGTATTCAAAGTGACTGGGAAAGTCCCTCAGTCAAAGTCATTCTGCTGTGGTACTCAAAGACAGGGAGAGAAGACATTGTCTTGAAGATGCTATTTTGACTTGACCTTTGGAAGTAAATAGTCTGACAGAAAGAGACCAAGCTTGTCTTATTTGGTGCAGAAATTTCTCTGGGAAAAGGAATTTGATAGAGAGCCTATTTCGGCCTGTAATTTTTTCAAAGGAGAGATGACCAAAAATGTAATGCCAAGCATCTCTTTGAAAATTCCTCAAACATTCATGAGGGGAAAAAGGTATCCACAGCGGGCATTTTGAGGAACCCCATTGGGCATTTTGAGGAACCCCTTGGGGCTTTTTCAGTTCTTCCCACCAGAAAATCTGAGGATATATCTGGTGGTTTGAGCTCTGTATACTCTGGCAACTACCTAGGTTTGAAAAGGAACCTGTGTACAAACTATTGCTGAGCAATGAACATAATAAGGAAACAGAAGAACTTACCAGCACAACTATGTGAAATTAATCTTGGGAAGTATTCTTATTATAATAGAGCTATTTAAGCTTTTTGATGAAATCTTAAAAGTATCATTCCATTAGGAATGATCATTGAAGGCACTAATGGAAGAGGCATTCAACAATATATAGAAAATATAACAAAATGTGTGAAAAAAAACCCAACCATATAATAGAGAGCTAAAGAATATATCAGCTGAACTAAAATGAACAAAAGGGGAAAGACCAGCAATTTAGTACTAGGTGTTGGGGTTGGGGGATCTGTCCCCCTCTCTTCAGTGGCATCTCGAGCATTTCAAGGAGAGTCAGAAGCCAAATTTGGAAAGGGTGATTTATTTTCTGATGCCAGGTGACACCAGGGTCAGTGCTCAGGGAAGAACCCCAGAGCAAAGACTCCGAACCATTACTTAAGCAGTGTTTATATAGAGCACTTTTCCAAAGGGGCAGCATATGTCACAGAAGTAGTATTCCGTTGGTTACATATTACTTAAGGATATAGCACAACTCAGTTAAAAGAAAGAGATATTTAGCAAACAAAGAAATAATCCTTAAACCCTAACAGACCACCACTAAAAGTTACACAAAGAAACACTGTTAAAGCCTAACAGATCATAACTAAAAGTTACATATTTGTCCTACAGGAAAATATTCAAGATTACATTTTATTTCAAAGGATGGAGGTGAGTGGGTGGCTACTTTACTGAGCAGAGGTAACATCATGAGCAAGTTGGGCGTATACTGCCCTCCAGGTTCCTATCTCTTTCTAACCTTAGCCTGTGGTCTTGAAGGTCAGGAAACAAGGAGCCTTGGAAACTTAAGAAGTTTTAAACTATACACGCTTATAAAAAGCAAAAATTCTATATTCCTATCATAGGCATCAAGGAGAAGGTAAACACACAAATAAAGAGGATCAGAAAGAAATTTTAATTTTTTATTAATTAAAGAAAAATGAAATTTATAAGACACAATGGTGATACCATTGTTGTTCCAGAAAAAAATTAATTTGATATTTTTATTATTTAGGTGAACTTTTTTTTTTTATAACATTTTTTAAGTAAATGGTAATAGTGAGTTTTCTGATTAACAACCTTCATGTAGGTTAATATTAAAACAAAAAATTCAAAGTGCTAAGAATGTCATGCATCTTTGCACAGCTATTAATTCTGAATTGTAGTTCTAGGAGACCTTCATTTAATCAATGACTGATAAAATTGTCTTATTCTTTTATCTCTACAAGGTGATATATATCTATATATGACTGAGAATGCAGTTTTCAACTAAGGCATTTTAAGTGTTTATGGTCCAATAATATTTTATCTGTATGCTAATAAAATGTGAATTATCCCATATTATTTTAGAAAAATCACCATATTTCTGAGAATATTTAAATGCCTGACTCTATAAATATTTAGCTAGTTTTTTATAAGTTTTATAATTTGAACATTATAAACATGATTGGGAACTTGATATGTATAATATATGTATATAATATATGTATAATATATGTATAATATAACTCCATGATGGTAAAATTATTAAAATTTTATATTTTAATTCAAAAGATGTTAGAGAAAGCAGTCATAAGAATAGAGACATAGTAAAGAGGTAAAGGTGATTTCTATACTTGTGGCAAACCCAGGATAGATCCCAGTACCACATATGATATCTGAACACTGCTAACAGTGAGTCTTGACCACTGCTGGGTGGACTTAAAATAAAACTAAATAATCATAGATAAGTTAACTAAATAGTAAGCTAGGCGCAGAGGGGACCATTTACTTTAGCAACCCCGGGGGACAGGGAAGAGGATATGGGAAGTAGGACGGGAACGGAGGTGGAGGGAGGACAATTTGGTGATGGGAACCCCCCTGATTTTATGTTAATTTGTACCTAAAATATGATTGTCAACAATATGTAAGCCAATATGATTAAAATAAAAATTATATTTAAAAACATAACTAAAAATAATTTGGAAAATAATTATTTTTGTTTTTATTTTTTCTGTTTTTTTTTGTTTCACTTTTGGTGATAAGGTCGGGAATTCCACACGCACCCCTCTAATGACTCCAAGAGGCAGAGACCATGCAAAAGCAAGGGGTTTTATTATGCAAGCATATGCAGGGGCTTTCAACATGGCCTAACATAAGCCGGAGGATAAGGGCCACGAACAAGATTTAACAAACCTTTATATAGCTTTTCAGACAGTGGAAACTTACAGGAGGATAGTCCCTTTCAGGGAGTCCATGACACTTGACATTTTGTTCAGTTACATTTTTGCAATATTTAGATAACCACAAGTCACAAGGTTTGCAACAGTTAAAATGTATGTTTTGGTCAAGGGCAAGTTATTGGGATTTAGAAAGGTGGGGGTGGGGGTCCAGCAAGGGCAAGTTCTTGGGAAGCTGCAGAGAAAAATTATTTCATTTCTTTTACTATTCTTGGAGGCACTCAGGGGTTATGTGTTGTAAGCAAACTTTGGTTTGCCACAGCTCATGGACTGGCTCTTGGGATCTGGATGCATTAGAGAAATTCTTTAAGTTCTTTTTGAAAAGAGTGGATACATGGACACAGAAAAATAAAGAAAATGAGACCATACAAATGAATGTATGGGGGAAAATGTTCTGGCAAGCTTATTACAAATTTCATCTCCAAGCTAGGAGTTTTATAAGGGGTAAAGCCAGTTGTAGGTATGGAGAAGAATGTTTACAATTACAAAGCAGAGCTTAACAATAAACAATACATTAAGCTATGGGTATGATCAGAAAGAATTCTGAGTTACAAAGGAGAAGGTCACAACTCAAGGCAACTCTTTGCAAAATAACTTCAGATGCAAAATAAGGGATTAGTGAAAAGTAGAAAAAAAATCTAGGAATACTATCTTCACTAGGGTGGGCTCTATTATTTTAGAGGTCAAGTGAAAGAAAGAGCTAAATCTACTACTAAGGTGTAGTTCCCATTTTCTGAGAAAAATCAATATCCTAGGATGTGTATTCTGGCTATGTCCTTGCATCTCAAAAACCAAAGCTGCAAGGACATTTTGAGAAAAAGAGAAAAATATTGTCTTAGATTTGGTGCTAAATATTATCCAGGTAAAGGGGTTTTAATCAAGGCTATAATTTGTCTGTGAATGTCAGCAGAAGGTAGAATTAATTTTAGGGCCAAATAATATGAAGGAAATATAATGTCAGTACCATAGCACGAATCTCAGAAATCCCAGTGATCCATGCAGGGGTAAAGTCTTCCAAAGAGGGTCTCTGGTCAAATATTTCTTGGGGTGAACCAATTATTCATGTCAGGAAAATTCAGAGAAATTCATCTGATGGGCCTACTGAATCACCCCTTTAATGGATATGCCTATGCATGGTCTGACAGATAATTCTGACTCTGCACTCAGAAATCACTCCTGGTAGGGTCAGGGGGACAAAATGGGAGCCAGAAATCAAACTGGGGTTCATCCCAGGATGGCAACATGCAAAGTAAATGCCCTACCACTGTGATATGCTTTGGCCCCAATAATTACTCTTTCTTTTTTTTTTTGTTTTTGGTTTTTGGGTCACACCCGGCAGTGCTCAGGGGTTACTCCTGGCTCCATGCTCAGAAATTGCTCCTGGCAGGCACGGGGGACCATATGGGGCACCGGGATTCGAACTGATGACCTTTAGCTTGGAAGGCAAGCGCCTTACCTCCATGCTATCTCCCCGGCCCCAATAATTACTCTTTCTAATAAATATGTGTACTTACATAGGATATAAATAATTAAATAGATATATACTTCATATTTTTATATTTGTATTTAATTTTATCCTCAATAACATCTTTAGCATAAATTTTGTTTGAATGGAATATAAGTGTTTTTAATTGTATGATATCTGGTATTTTATAAAAAGATTTCTATCTAAAATAACATTTAAAAGTCTTGCTATCTTCTAGAAATTTTTTATTTTAAATGTTACATTTTAAGTATATAAACTCTTATATCTTGAATTTTATTGTGAATAGCAGATTATTGTAGAATGTAAACTGGAGGTTATTTCAACATTTTTTTAAGATAAAAGCTGTTTCTGTTCACTGAGTTACCACTAATTATTTAGAGAAAAGAATTAATCTTTCATGTGTGCATTAATTATTTACCTCTATATTACATATGATTTATGCTAAAAGAAAGGAGGTAGTCAAAATATTTCTGCAAGTCATTTACATGACTTTAGTGTTATCTCATGTGAATTAAGTTTAATCAAGTTCTCTAGGTCCTGGAGTTGAAATGATAATACAGTCAGTAGGGCATTTATCTTGCACATGGAGAATTTGAGATCTGCCCTGCCCCTCACCATACAAACCAAAACAGCAAAACAGAACAAAGATCTCATAGGTCCCTTAGAGTTTTAGCAAGTGACTAAGAAATCCCAGTTCATTTTAACACCCATCAGGGAATATTATAATCTTTGGCTAACAACTTTTTTTCCTCCAACCTGAGCAAATAAATGTATGCTATGAATCAGGATAATGAAAACCTTGATGCTGTTTTGGTTGAAGGATGAACATATAAACATGAACTCAGGCTTACAGAAAAAGAAGACTATCTATTGCAGAGATACAATTGCTTAAAATTATAGATATTCTAGCCCTGGAATGTCTGCATATGATCAGATGGCTTCAGAACCAAGTAGATTAAAGTTTATGACAGTGATTCAGTACTGCAGAACATAAAACACAAAAGAATTAGATTTTCATCTCCATGGGAGAGAAACATTGATGAGGAAAAAGCAATGAGTATTGTGATGTGAAGCAATGACAGTATTCTTCAGGTGTCTGGTAAGAGCTGATTCTGTGCAAATATTATTTCCAAGTTTATCCACATAATTGCTCATTTCCTCAATAATAATTTCTTCTTTTCACAACTCTGTACTCACTTAAGTATTTTCCACTTGTAATCTCTCTCTTGCAAATAATAACACCCTTATTTATCACTTTCTAGACTTGATTAATTCAGACATTAATTATTCTTAGCAAATAAAAAATAATTTTATTTATTTTTCTAGAAGAAAATATTCACCCTTTTAATTATAACTCTATTAAGGATAGACTGGGAAGCCATAGAATTAAACATTAGAAAACACCTAAAAATCCAAGTTTATATTGACTGATTAACTATAATATCCATCAATATAGCTTTTGTGTCAAAAATAACCCTGCGTACATAGTACTTTTACTTGAGGTTTAGCAGCATGAATCACAGTTGATTTCAGTATTATAGCTATGTTTGTTAACATAGCTGATTATGAGCTTGTGGCAGAAGGTAACATTTTTAAGGTTTATTTAAGAAATAATCTATCTTTTTTTTACTGAACAAGAAGCACTATTTAATTTTAATTTTGGTCTTAATTAAAAACATAATATTTAAAAGTAATAAAGGTATCATACAGTAAATTTGATATAGAAATCTTCAAATGAATATTTCAAAATCTCAGCTCAATAATTTGAGACATAATTTATTTAGTTCACTTGCTTTATAATCCTCTCTGGGATTTCTTTTTTTTTTTCCCAAGAATTTTATTTCAATTTTTGTCTACATTGACTTTTTAAAAAATAAAATATGTTCTTTTACACTTTTTTATTCTAATTCCAATGTCTAGCTAGGTTCACAAAAAATGATTCAACACTCCAAAGCATCTGTAATTCATTAATAATTTGAGTGTATTTTTAAATGGTGAAATTGTAAGCTACTAACTCAAAACAATCATGTCCCCCATCTTCCTCTTTTCTGTAAATCTCTTTTGATTTGTAAAATTTGACCTGAATTATTTTTGATCTTCCCCCTCCTGGTGATGAGAATTGGTCTAATAAAGAGTAGTTCTGGCTTTTGGCTTAGGCAGAGAGGCCATGAGACTAAAAGCAGACTAACTCCAATGACTCAAAAAATAATTATGAGTGTATTTTTTTGTTTTTGTTTTTGGGCCACACCGGTGATGCTCAGGGGTCAATCCCAGGTATGTGCTCAGAAAAATTGCTCCTGGCTTGGGGAAAATATGGGAGGCTGGGGGTTTGAACCGAGGTCCATCCTAGGTTAGTGCGTGCAAGACAAATGACCAAGAGCTGTGTCACAGCTCTTTTTTTGTGTATTTTGACAGAACTCATGATCTGCATATATTTAAAGTAAACAAACTAATTTTTAAAATTTTGCCAAGACTTAATCTTTTGTGGGGCTGGAGAGATAGTACAGTGTGTAGGTACCGCCTTGCACATGACAGAACTGAATTCAGTCCCTGGCACCCTATATGGTTCCTCAATGAATGATCCTTGAGTATAGAAACAAGAACAAACCTTGAGCACTACTGGTATGGTCCTCATGTGTATTTTTGCACTTAGGCATTGCAGCTACCAAACCTTATACTCCCAAAGATTCTTTCCTGTGAAAGTACTGTATCTTAAAAGTTTAAAATGATTTTAAATCAAGTATAAATTTTATAAATTTTTAAAAATATCAACAATATGCAAAATATTTTTGGGAGTGTAGATTGTGGAATTCTTTGCCAGCACTACCTTTGTGTTTTCACAAAAAGGATATTCAGTTTTACACAGAAGCAGATGATAGAGATATAAATATTACCTGCTTTTAAGTAACAACTCATAAATAACTATATCTAATCTCTTTCAGTAGATTCATTATCCTGGATATATGGAATTGGAAAATTTACCACTTACACTAATTTCACTGAGACTGATAACTGCCTAGTCTAAACAATTGTAATTTAAAAACAATTGGAAATAAAAAAAAAAGTACTGAAATGTGACTGGATTGTGGGTTATGAAGAAATTCGAAAACTGTTTAAAATTAATTCCCTGTAAAATAAACACATTTATTCTTTGGTTAATTGTTCAGCAAATACAGTATTAGACATGTCAGTAATTTATGTTCTTTCCTAGAATATCCTTGGTTCATAGCAGTTGCCATGACAACCAAAACGTCTTTGTGTAGCACAGTGCTTGACCTCTTGAAAATAGTGATAGGTCTTCACAGATCTCTTTACCCTTCAGTTCAAAAGAGTAGGCTTCTGAGAACCTGGAAATTCACTCAAATAATAAAAATTAATCATAATAGAGTTTGAATAGGAAACAGAAGAGAAATACATTGACAGAGACTTCTGTTGTTTGCTTAAAGAAGTATAGAGATAGTATGTCAATATCTAACATGACAATCTTCATGCCTTCTGTGCTAACATTCAGAGGAATCCCTGGTCTAGAATCTGTGCAGTGCTGGATTGGCATTCCATTCTTTGTCATGTATATAATTGCTATCATTGGAAATTCCTTGATTTTGATTGTCATCAAGTTAGAGCGCAGTCTCCATGAACCCATGTATATTTTCCTAGGAATGCTTGGAGTTACAGATATTGCACTTGCATCCAGCATTGTTCCCAAGATGCTTAGTTTATTCTGGTTTCACGTAGCAGAGATTTATTTTGATTCTTGCTTATTTCAAATGTGGCTCGTTCATACATTTCAAGGTATAGAGTCAGGCATCCTAGTGGCCATGGGCTTGGATCGTTATGTGGCCATCTGCTATCCTCTGAGACATGCTTCCATCTTCACCCAAAAGCTACTAATCCAAATTGGGGTTGTGATTATACTAAGACCTGCCATGCTTTTAGTCCCAAGCTTATTACTAATAAAGTGCAAGTTTCAATTTTATCATACAACTGTCATTTCCCATACTTACTGTGAGCACATGGCCATTGTGAAATTGGCTGCAGAAGATACTCGGATCAACAAAATCTATGGTTTGTTCCTGATATTCACTGTAGTAGGATTAGACTTCATATTCATCACATTGTTTTATATACTGGTATTTATTACAGTTTTTCGTTTGCCCCAAAAGGAGGCGAGATTGAAAGCTTTCAATACTTGCATTGCTCACATTTGTGTCTTCCTCCAGCTCTACCTCCTTGGTTTCTTCTCCTTCTTAACACATAGGTTTGGTACTCACATTCCTCTTTATATTCACATCCTCTTCTCCAGTGTTTACTTGTTAATCCCTCCTTTTCTCAATCCACTTGTTTATGGCGCAAAGATGAAGCAGATTCGCATTCATGTGGTAAAGCTGTTATGTTCCTAAAAATTACTTTGAAGTTTATTTTTATTTGTCTTTTAATTTACAACATTATTTAAATTTTGATTTGATTAATAGAATTTGCCAAAATTTTGTGGTTTTAAATTTATTCTCACTTATAGTATTATCAATCAATGGACATACTAATTGGTAGAGCATGAGAGTAAGTGTTGTTGTTGTTGTTTTTGTTTTTTTGTTTTTGGAAGCGCTTAGGGGTTACTCCTGGCTCTATGCTCAGAAATCCCTCCTGGCAGGCTCCGGGGACCATATGGGATCCCGGATTCGAACCACCGACCTCCTGCATGAAAGGCAAATGCCTTACATCCATACTATCTCTCCGGCCCCTAGGCTGGTTTTTCATCTGTAAATTTTCTCAGCTCTTGTTTATCTGTGAAGCTATGTATACTTCTTCAAACCTGAACATGAATCTGGCTAGGTACAGTATTCTAGGGAAAGCATTAATTGCATTACGTATTGTCACTATATCCCACCACTGCCTTCTGGTCTTGAGGTTTCTTGTGACAAATCTGCTTTAAAACTTAAAGACGTTCCTTTGAATGTAATTTCTCTTTTTGATCTTGCTGCTTTCAGTATTCTATCCCTATCTGTGGGATTTGTCATTGTGACTATGCGTTTCGGGGTGCTTTTCTTTGGGTCTCTTCTAGCTGGTATCTTTTCGCATGCAGAATTTGGTTGCATGTAGTCCATAACTCTGGAAGCTTATTCGCAAGATGTCCTTGACTTTTGATTCTTCCTGGGTCTCTGGTATTCCAATGATTCTTAAGCTATTTGTGGACATTTATTGTTTCAAATGAATTTCTGACAGAACTTACCAAGAAAACAAACTAATTCCATCAAAAATGGGGAGAAGAAATGAAGAAATACTTCCTCAAAGAAGAAATACAGAATGCTAAAGGGTACATGAAAAATGCTCCACATATTAATCATCAAGGAGATCAAATCAAAACAACAATGAGGCACCATCTCATGCTATAGAGACTGGCATACATCACAAAGAACAAGAATAATCAGTGCTGGCAAGGATGTGGGGAGAAAGGAACTCTCATTCACTGCTGTGGGAATGCCATCTAATTCACCCTGTATGAAAAATAATATGGATATTTTTCAAAAATACTGGAAATTAAGCTCCCATATGATTCAGTCATACCACTCCTAGAGATATACCCTAGGAACACAAAAACACAATACAAAATTCTCTCTGTGTGCCTCCTGTTTTCACTGCAGTTCTACTTACAATAGCCAGAATCTGAAAACAATTCAGATGCTCGACAACATATGAGTGACTAAAGAAACTGTGGTACGTATACTCAATGGAATATTATGCAGCTGTAAGGAAAAATGAAATAATGAAATTTTCTCTACATGGTTGGACAAGAAAACTATTATGCTGAGTGAAATGAATCAGTGGGAGAGAAATGGACACAGAATAGTCTCACTCTACTGTGGGATTTAAGAAAAATAAAAAACAGTATGGTAATACTATCCAGAGACAATAGAGATGAGGG
>PVKC010039441.1:0-12545 GCA_004027635.1 Crocidura indochinensis | reverse complement strand
CTCCTGGCGATGCACTCAGAAGTTGCTCCTGGCTTGGGGGACCATATGGGGCACGGGGGATCGAACCGCGGTCCGTCCAAGGCTAGCACAGTAAGGCAGGCACCTTTACCTCCAGCGCCACCGCCCGGCCCCTAACAATTTTTTTTAAACCAAATATGACACCAAGGATTTACACTGGGAATTTCTGGATATAATAGAAGTAAATAAATGCCTTAACTACTTTTAAATTAATTTGACTTTAGAATATAATTATTATTACGTTTTTTTCTGATCAGTTTTCAATACAATGGTTCTCCTCTAACGTCCAAATTTCCAGAAATTTATAAAAAAATGCATATTTATGGGGTGTCTGAATGATACTACAGGATAGGTAGAGTGCCTGACATACACACAGCCAACCTGAGTTTGAGTCATAGTGTGTGTGTGTGTGTGTATATATATATACATATATATGTATATATATATATATACATATATATGTATATATATATGCACATATATGCATGTATATATTCCCTTTACTCCATTGCTAGGAGTAATTCCTGAATGCAGAGCAGAGTAGCATCCAATATTTGCTAGTGTAACCCTCTCATTTTGTAAAAACTGTATATTTACTTAGAGAGCATATTTTCAATTATGGAGGTCCTATTTTTAGTAAGAAGTTATCATTTTAGAAGGCTAGACAAATTGTGCAGTAAGTCTCTTGAATTGCACCTAGGTTCAAGCCTCAGAATCTCATATAGTCCTCTAAATACTGCCAGGAGAAATTCTTGAATGTAAAAGTAGTAGTTAACACTTGAGAATCATCAGATATACCTCAAAACTAATAAATAACGAAACTCAACAATGATCAATCTGGTTAACACTGTGATTAAGGTAGATATATAAATGAATTAGATATAAAAATAAAATATAAATTAGATATAAAAACAATAAAATAAATTATGATCTTTTGCTACTGTGCATTTTTCTTTAATCCTTCTGTATTTAATACATTTGTAGTTAATTACCCATTTATTTCTATTAATGTAAAAGTAAAATGTTTTTGATTGTTGTACTTATTTTGAATTTGGAGAAATATTTAGGTCAAATTCTATTATTCACTCTGACATTCTTCAAACTGACATTACAAGGTGATATTCTTCACTCTAAGAAGATCATCTTACTAAACTGTATAATGTAGACAGCATGTGTTTTTATGATTATTCAAAAATATATGGAGGTATTTCAGTGACAAAAAACATAGCAATATTTTAACATATACAAGAAAACTTGAAATCAGTGTGTTTTTTTGTATATGACTAAAATCTTAGAAAATAGTGGTAGCTAATGAAGTCTGAAATCTGAAGTTAACTATATTTTAGCATACAGTGCTTAGGTATATGATATGCTAATTAGCTAAAAGATTGCTTCATTATCCTTTATATTATGATTTTGCATGTCTGTTCTAAATTTTGAAACTTTCCTGGATGCCATTAATTTGTAAGTGAACTGTCAGCTAAAATATACTGAAACAGTAGAAAACAGAGGACATAATTTTTCCTTTGCTTCACTAACAATGAGTGTGTACTCTAACATTTTTATTCATATGTCTTAGAACATATTTAAGAAAAAGTAATCTGAAGTAAATCATACTTTTCTGAAAATAATAAAATTTTTCTATGATATAGGATAAAATAGTTAATTGCTTTTCTTCTTTTATAAATAATCTGTCTATAAGGTCTGAATTCCCAGTTTTGTTTTAGAATTACAGGAACTCAAATATTAGAAATCAAGAAAATCTTTTCATTGGAACCAGGGTATAGAAAGGGCTGGCATCTGGCTAACAAGTAAAAGCAAGTCAATTTTGCCATAATTATGCACTTCACATTACACTGGGAATCTACTAAATAGCAGATCAATAAATTGTAGGCCTTTATATACAATTAGTTTTCATTTCCTCAAAAGCCACTCATGGTAAGTCCTTGGTTTTGAAGTTGTTTATGCTGAAAGTATAATAATCAATTCTTAAACTTTTATAGAAACAGGTTTGATAACAATGTTAAATATTTTTATTTGTATTGGGGCTGCACCTGGTGGTATTCTGTGATCAGAGTTCACTCCTGGAGGTGCTTTGCTGATATATTCAGTGTCTGGGGTTGAACTGATGTCTAGAACATGGAAAGCAAGTTCATTACTGAATTTTTATCTCTCTACCCCAAGATCGTTTGTCTTTACTTCAAAATTATGGAAATTAAACGTATGTAGTATTGAAATACAGCCTAGTTGGATCCAGAGCTAAATTATCAGATAAATTGGAAGTTAATTTACAATAAAGGGGAAAGGTAGATAAAGTGGGATAGAAAAGCCACTTCGCATAATGGCCTCAAAGAGCAGAGTAACCGCATGCAAAAATTTAAAGCTACTTTAATTCACAAAAGAATGAAAGTGTATATTGAGGTATTTTGGAGCATAAAACAATAACAATATGGGCCAGAGCAGTTGTGCTAGAGGTAAGGCATCTGCCTTGTAAGCACTAGTCTAGGATGAACCGCGGTCGATCCCCCAGCATCTCATATGATCCCTCCAAGCCAGGCGAGAGTTCTGAGAGCATAGGCAGGAGTAATCCCTGAGTGTCAAACAGGTGTGGCCCCCCAAAACAAAATAATAATAATAATAATAACAAGAAAAAGAAGAAAATTATAATCATGCATTTTCTTGTATTTGATGAGAATTTTTAGAAAATGGTAGTAGCTAATGAAATTTGAAGAACAAGTAGAAGCAGAACAGAACCACTTGGAATTGATGAGAAATTCAGAAGATTCTCTTATATGTGTGTGTCTAAGAGTGATTTGACAAGCAGACCTCATATTAATATCACTTACCAACCAACTATTTTTTAGTTCTCTTAGGCAACTTTTAAGCACTCAAATTTCTAGTTTAAAACAATTGTTAAATGTGAATCTCTGCTCCATCAATTAATTGTTATGCATATTTGGACAAATTGCTTTATCTCTCTTTGATCAGTTTCTTTCTTTTAGTAATCTTTATTTAAACACCATGATTACAAACATGTTTGTAGTTGGGTTTCAGTCATAAACAGAACACCCTCACCAGTGCAACATTTCCACCACCTATGCCTCCCTCCTCCTCCCCCAGTCCCTGCCTGTATTTGAGACAGGCATTCTACTTCTCTCACTCATTAACATAGCCATAGTAGTTGTTAGTGTAGTTATTTCTCTAACTGCTGTCACCATTTGTGGTGAGCCTGTCCTTCTGACCCTCATCTCTGGGTATTATTACAATAATGTCTTTTATTTTTCTTAAAACCCATAGACAAGTGAGATTATTCTGTCTCACTCTCTCCTCTCCCTCTAGCTTATTTCACTCAGCATAATAGTTTCTATGTCCATCCATGTATAGGAAATTTTCATGACTTCTTTTGTCCTGACAGCTGCATAATATTCCATTGAGTATATGTACACATTTTCCTTAGTCATTCATCTGTTGAAGGGCTTCTTTGTTGTTTACAAATTCTGGCTATTGTAAATAGCACTGCAATAAAAATAGGTGTTAGGAAGGTATTTTTGTGTTTTATTTTTGTGTTACTAGGGTATATCCCTAGGATATAGCTGAATCATATGAGAGCTCAATGTCCAGTTTTTCTTCTTTTTGGGCCACATCCAGTGACGCTCAGAAGTTACTCCTGGCTATGCGCTCAAAAACGCTTCTGGCTTGGGGGACCATATGGGACACCAGGGTATTGAGCTGCAGTCCTTCCTAGGTTGTCGCTTGTAAGACAAATGCCCTACCACTTGCACCACTGCTCTGGCCCCATCAATGTCCAGTTTTTTTGAAAAATCTCCATAATGTTTTCCACAAAGGCTGGGCTAGATGGCATTCCCACAAGCAGTGAATGAGAGTTCCTTTCTCTCCATATCCCAACCAGCACTGATTGTTCTTGTTCTTTGTGATGTTGCTAGTCTGTGGCATGAGATGGTGCCTCATTGTTGTTTGTTAATCATCTCCCTGATGATTAGTGGTGCAGTGCATTTTTTCATGTGCCTTTTGGCGATTTGTATTTCTTCCTTGAGAAATTGTTCATATCTTCTCTCTTTTTTTGGAGTTAGATGTTTTGTTCTTGTTAAGTTCTGTCAGTAACTTGTATATCTTAGATATTAGGCCCTTGTTTGATGGGTATCGGGTGAATAATTTCTCCCATTCTGTGGGTTTCCATTGTATCCTAGACTCTATTTCCTTAGAGGTGCAAAAGAATACCAGCTTAATATAGTTCATCTGTTTATCTCTGCTTCCACTTGTTTGGAGAGAGCTGTTTCCTCCTTGAAGATGCCTTAATGTCATGGAATGTTTGACTTACGTGTTGTTCTATATGCCTTATGGTTTTAGTATGATATTAAGGTCTTTAATCCATTTGGATTTGACCTTTGTGCATGGTATTAGATGAAGACTGAGTTCCTTATTTGCAAGTGGCAAACCAGTTGTTCCAACACCACTTGTTAAATAGGCTTTCCTTGCTCCATTTTGCACATCTTGCCCCTTTATTAAAGATTAATTGGTTTTATGTTTGGGGAATATTCTCTGAATACTCATTTATTCCACTGACCTGAGAGTCTGTCATTATTCCAATACCATGCTGTTTCATTTGCAAAATATAACAATGGCATCTACTCTGAGATTGTAATAGGATTGACATCCTATTTTAGGGGTTTATTTTGTGTGTGTGCTTGTTTTTTACTTTTGGTTTTGGGGCTTAACCCGGCAGAGCTCAGTGGTTACTCCTGGTTTTGCACTCAGAAATCGCTCCTGGCAGGTTCAGGAGATCATATGGGATGCCGGGAATCAAATTGGAGTCCAGAGTCAGTCTGGGGTTGAAAGTGTGCAAGGCCTTATCACTGTGCTATTGTGAGGCCCAGGCATCCTGGTTTTTGTTTTTGTCTTTGTTTTTGT
This sequence comes from Crocidura indochinensis, assembly GCA_004027635.1. NCBI lineage: Eukaryota > Metazoa > Chordata > Mammalia > Eulipotyphla > Soricidae > Crocidura > Crocidura indochinensis. The sequence continues at coordinate 7,598 of PVKC010039441.1, read as the reverse complement.
GTTTGTTGCTGACTTTTTTGGGGAGGCACAACCAGTGATGCTCAGGGGTTATCCTGGCTCTGTGCTCAAAATTGTCCCTGGCCTGGGGGAACCAGGAACTCAGGGGATCGAACCGCGTTTCTTCCAAGGTCAGGCGCGTGCAAGGCAAATTCCCTACTGCTGCTCCACTGCACAGTTCCCAAAATATCCTAAATTTTTTAAATGTTTTAAATTATTAAAAGTTTAAATTATTTTTAAAGCATTGTACATATTGGTTTTAAAAATAAGATTTGAGGGGCTGGAGAGAGCACTGCAATAGGGCACTTGCCATTCTCTGCATCCCATATGATTCCCTGAGTTTACAAGTGTGATTTCTGAGCACAGAGCCAGGAGTAACCCAGAGCACCTTTGTGTATGACACCAAAACCAAAAAAAAAAAAAAAAAAAAAGAACTGTAATTGCAGAAATTCTGAAATTCACCAATCGCAGTTTATCACATGGAATTTTTAAAAAATAAATAAGTTAATCATATGTCCACCAGATTGCAATTAAAATGAATTAATATGACACAATAAAGAAATAAACTCTATAAGATTAAGAACCTAAACTTTCAGTTTTCTCATTGCTTCATATCATAAATTTATGATAAGCTTCACTTTTATGGTTACTAGTAAGCATATTTTCTTTAATCTTGCTAAAAAATTTAGGATATGGTATTATTATAGTTTATTTCTATTATATTTCACTTATATATATGTTTTACTGAAAACTTCTATTATTCTTATGCTAATAAATACAGTTTCTTAAAACATGAATACTTGTAATATGTCAAAACTGATGAATATTTTTGGGAATCAACCAAGGACAAGTGTATTTTTTTCTTTGAAGAAATATTCTACAAAGAAAACATATATAGAACTTCAGCAATAGGACAGTGGGTAGGAAACTCGTTTTGTGTAATGATGTCCTAATTTTTTTTGTTTTGTTTTTGGCCACACCCGGCGGGGCTCAGGGGATACTCCTGGCTGTCTACTCAGAAATAGCTCCGGGCAGGCACGAGGGACCATATGGGACACAAGGATTCAAACCAACCACCTTTGGTCCTGGATCGGCCTAATTTTCATCCTTGGAATCCAATATTGTTCCTGAGTACCACCAGAAATGATTTCTCAGTGCAGAGTCAGGAATAATCCCTGAACATCTTTAGTTGTATCCCTGCCTAAAAAAGAGTGGACAAATAATTAAAACTAATTTTATCTTCAAAAATAAGTGTATGTCATGTTGAAAAACAATATATTATGTGAAAAGGATTTGATATCCTTCTGAAAGTTATAGATCAGAATTCAAGTAACTGTACTTTGGAACTAATAACTCTTGTTATTGATATTCAATTCTTATACTCAAAATGAATAAAAATGATTCTTAGTGTAATGTAATAGAAGAGAGCAATTTGTCACCTTAAATTTTAATATTTCCTATTTAATTTAAAATGAATGTTCACAATGTAATTTACAAAGATGCATGCAATTTTTGAACTATCACACTCATTATTGAAAATATTAGGTGAAAATATAGTTCATAATCCATTTGATAGAAGCAATAGTGTTATACATCCATTTAAAAGTTGTGTTCTTACTTTTTGAGCAAAACATAATCATGAAAATGAATTACTTATATGTGCAATGGTTGCTGATTATGTCTAAATAATTCCACAGTGCAAATTATTAGTAAGTTCATCTTAAATTATTTATTAGACATTAATATGAATATGAAACAAATTTACACTTAAAATGTTTCCAATTTAAGCTAATAGTCTTATTCTCAAATGCATTCTTCAAATCGTTATTTCTTTGTCTCTAATTGAGAAAACTGCATATAGATATAGTATAGTGATTAAAAAAAATAAAAAATACTCTGAAGTATAAAATCTTTAAGTTGCCAGATAAATTAAAAGTAAATATTTTTCTGACTACTATGAGATAAACACAATTTCTGTGTTATAAAGTTATCTTTAAAAGTTTATTAAAATAATTAGTTTAGTTAAAACTTTAATGATCTTGAAATTATACAGCTACTTCGACTTTATATAAATCCTAAGTAGAGTATAATTAGTAAAATCACTCACATTATAAAAAGTTACTTGCCACAATTCAAGTTTATAAAATTTGCCTATATTTAGAAGCTGAGGTGATAGTGAAGTGAGTAGATTACTTGTGTGGTACGGTACACTGTTTCTTTTCTCTGCACAACATATTTTTCTGTTGCTCAGTGTAGAATGAGGAGTAAGTCCTGAGCACCCCTAGGTGTGTCATGTCCCAAAATTCCAAAATATATATACATGAACACATATAATAAAAACAATATTATAAAATATAAAAACATGAATACTCAATCTAATTCACTCATTATTTCATTCCTGAATTTTTGTACCTATCTCTAATAAAAAATATTTCTCATTATTTAAATTCTTACTTGCTGTATTTTATCTCTCTTCATCTTTCTTTTCTGTCACCTTTTTCCAAAACACTTGACCAAATGTCATATATGTTATAAGGGATCTAAAAATTATATTACTTAATGTATATGATCCATACATTTCATATAGTAGAAACTTGATACAAAAGATAGTCTTATATGCATACATATAAAATAAAACAAATATATTACTTAAAATCAGACATTGTTTGAGAAATTTCTATAATTTTTTTTTACCAAAAATGTTTGATATACCTTTTCCTTAAAAGAAAATGTTCTGCCAGAGAGGTGGTGTAGCGGTAAGGCCTTTGCCTTGCACGTGGCTGATTTGAACAGACAGTGGTTCTAATTCCAGCGTCCCAAATGGTCGCCAGTGCCTGCCAGGAGTGACTTCTCAACTTCTGAGTGTAGAGCCAGGAGTAACCCCTGAGTGCTGCCAGGTGTGACCCCAAAACCAAAACCAAAACAAAACAAAAAAACAACAAAAATTGTTCTGAGTTAGTTTTGCAAGATCTATAAAAATAAGCCATGGATATAAAATGGTCAAATATAAATGTTATCTTCTTTTTGTTCATACAATGGAAAGGTTGTTTTGGATTAGTTTGTATTTTGTTACATTTGAAATATCACTGATTTAAGTGGTGAATACTCTTAGGAAACTAGTATGTAAAAATTCATGAGTAATAAAGAAAAATAACATTATAATTTGGGAAATTTTGGCTAAATAGATTTAGTCAAGGCTCAACTTTAAATTGTGTAAATTAGAATAGTAATTTAACAGCAAATATATCTAGGCAATAAAATATAGTTTTGTGCACAAAATTAAGAACTATGTTGAATTTTTTGCATCAAAAAAGAGAATAAATATAGGCATATTTTAAAGTAACAAATTATTGTTAATGAAAATACTTTTTTACTTAATAAGCTATTCATGTGTGGTCTAAGAGTTTTCATGAGTTGTTATAAATATAGGTTATACAAATATAAAAATACAACAAAAAAAATTTTTTTTTTGTTTTTGGGTCACACCCGGCAGTGCTCAGGGGTTTCTCCCAGCTCCATGCTCAGAAATTGCTCCTGGCGGGCACAGGGGACCATATGGGGATCACTGGGATTCGAACCGATGACCTTTTGCATGAAAGGTAAACGCCTTACCTCCATGCTATTTCCCGGGCCCCAACAAAATTTTTTATCAAAGTTGAAGTGATCTTTTCAAGTTTAGTTGAATATCCATCAATGTGAAGAGAATTGCTTGAGAAATAGTCATAGAAAAAAGAATTAGACGATAATAGCTTCATACTTTTATTGCTCTAAGGAAAATAAGATTTTATTTGTTGGGGGCAGGAGTGAAATTTATATTTTTTGGAAAAGCAAATGAACAAACGGGTTGATTAAACTAAACTCTTAAAAAGGTTAGCTTGAGAAAGTCATTTAAGCAAAGGCAAAAGATGACTTAGAAGTTAGAGAGGTAGAAAACTTAAGAAAAATGGGCTTCACCCCAAGAACAATATTGATTCACTTGAATAGTACTAGAAATGTTCCCTGAGAAACTGAAACAAGCTAGAAAGCAAGAGCTTTGGGCTTCACAGGGAGTGGTCCAACTCCCACCCCCTCAATATTAACCAAGGGGAAAAAAGTGCAGGACAAATGACAATGCTATATCTACATTGTGAAAATAGATTGAGCAGTAAACAAATCCAAAATATTAGCTAATGTGCCTTTTAGGACCCCAATCATTGTAAGGGTTTGTTAGAAGCTTTTCTAACACAAATGCTAGAGCAGATTATGTCCTAATGTGTTAAATTCAATCAGATAGACTAGTGAAGTCCTAAAGAAAGTCAGATTAACCTGAGAAGTTTGAAAGCGAGATCTGGAAAGTTCCCAACTAGATGCTTCCATAGAAAATTCATTATTGCTGGAAAGTGGGATTTATTTTGCTCATTCTAACTTTACTTTTTCTTATGTAAAAGAGTCTGAGGGGACTGGAGTGGTGGGTGGTGGTGCACCGGTAAGGGCATTTGCCTTTAACCCAGCTGACCTAGGATGGATGTCGGTTACATCCCCGCCCCCTACCCCACAACCCATATTGTCCCCAAAGCCAGGAGAAATTGCTGAGTGTAGAGCCAGGAGTAAGCCCTGAGCATCCCCGGCTATGCCTCCCCAAAAAAGAGAGTCTGAAAGAATAAGTTTGTATCTTTTAGTTCTTAGAAAATGTGATTATATATTCATACATAAATACTCCATTATATCTTCAACAAATAAATCAATAATTTTACTGCAAGTTCATATTACAAAATATTTATTTTATTATAAATTATTATTTCAAACTTTGTCTTATATTTTAATATTGATAACCATGATTTAATGGGTACCTAATAGTTCTGAGATAAAGATATATTTCCCTTTTAATTTTTAAAGGTATAGCATAATAGTGATGAGTTTAATTTTATTAAAATTGTAATTAGGTTAAAAATTAAAATTATAACTTAATAAATGAAACTGACCTTAGTTTTATAATTTTATGAACATTTTATAACAGATTGAGACAATTTATTGTTGTGATAAACATGTTTGCACACAATGTATATGAACACATTTAGGTGTGTTATTTCACATTCTGGGCATCAGTACACAATAAACTGGAAATCCTAATGTATAATGTAGACACAGATACTAGGACTAAGCATGATATATGCTGGATGTTACTGAAGTTAGAAAGTATTTTCCCAATGATATATATATATAGAGAGAGAGGTCCCCATAGAAATATTTTAATATGTAACTTAATTATTCTGCACAGAAATTTTATGTTTTAATTAGTCAATAATAAATCATGTCCTGTTATCTCTGCTTCCAGGTTTATTTATCACAAAATGATGACTAAAAAGAAAATATTAAATCAATATTAGAACAAGTATTATATGAAGCCAACTCAAACACGCACATACTGTTTAATGATACATGTGCTTTTTGTTAGTTTTTAACACAGATTTTTTTTTTTTTTTTTTGGTTTTTGGGTCACGCCCAGTGATGCTCAAGGGCCACTCCTGGCTCTATGCTCAGAAATCTCTCCTGGCAGGCTCGGGGGACCATAGGAGATGGCATAACTCACATTTTTATATTTTAATGTAAGGGACTTCCAAGCTGTGGGACACATAATTAGTTGGAAAATTTTGCAAATTTTCACTGTAATATATACTAAGAGCTGAATCTTCAATGAAAGATGAGATTTCTCTACAATTTCGTTTTTTGCTAGCCACACTATTTCTATCTGTAATCAAATGCATATTGGTATAGAATATATAACTATGTGTACAACTTTTTATATCTCACTATATGTATCTTATAATTTTATTTAAATAATTATGCATAGTGTATTTAAATAATAAGACTAATATCTAAAATATTAATATTTATTTGTAAATAATAGAATGAATAAGTTGGTTTAAAGTGCAATCAGGGGGCCCGGGAGATAACATGGAGGTAAGGCGTTTGCCTTTCATGCAAAAGGTCATCGGTTCGAATCCTGGTGCCCCATATGGTCCTCCGTGCCTGCCAGGAGCAATTTCTGAGCATGGAGCCAGGAGTAACCCCTGAGCACTGCCAGGTGTGACCTAAAAACCAAAAATAAATAAATAAATAAATAAATAAATAAATTGCAATCAGATAAATAAAGAAAATCTATAAAAGAAATTGAAAAATAGTAACAGCATGATATTAACAAAACCATTTGTTTCCACAAAACATCTTTAAATTTACAAAATTATTCCCTCTTTTCACCAATGTTTTGATGTATTTTTTTTGTTTCCCCTCCCCTAACTTCCTGTCTACCTTATCTGATGATCAGACCAGCCCACAGCAGGGAGGAGTCTGAGGTTGGTAATTAAGTCCAGGGGGGCGGGCAGGGGGTGAAGGAAAGGGAGATGTAGCAGGAGAAGCAGGAGGTAAAGGAAGCAGCAAGCATGGAAAAATGAAGCAGATAGGATAGATGCAGGGCAGCTGAAGGAGGCTGCCTAAAAGGTTAGCTTAGAAGCAATGTAAGATACACACATGGTGATTAGAGCCTTGTAATAAAGCTGATGTCTCCTGAACCAGACTGCTGTGGGTCATTTCCTCTCCATTACCCTGAACTCTCAGACCCACCAGACCAAAGAAAGAGCAGGCACCTGGCCTGACTGAGAAAGGATTCACCATCATCCACTCCCATCCAGAACTTATTAGCTTAATGAATACTTCATAATTTTTTTATAAAAAAATTTGTGAAATAAGGGTGAAAATTTCAGTAGCATAATGTATTTGGCATAGCGTTTTTCCTTATTAATATACAAAATAATATGTTATAATTGATAGTAGCTTAATTATAGATGAAATTCTGCATTTTATGAAAATATATCTCATGTGAAAAGTGAATATAACAGACACATGATATGAGCACATCTGAATCAATACATGATAGAGGAAATCTATGTCATAATAATCTATTTGTACCAGTAAGTATTTGCCAAGGGCACATAAGACTAAATAAATAACATCGTTATTTGCTTCAAGAAAATAAATTTCTGGGGGTAAAAAAAAAACACTGATAATCTAGGCAATTCATTTACTTGTCAAATAGTGTATTATTGTGTGCCCATTTAAAATAATAAATTCTTTGTCATCTCCTAAACTTTTAGATCACGTACTTGTTATAATTGCAATAGTTGCTCAACCTTGAAAGACAAACCATAAACCACTTGAAATCTGACAGTAAGTAGTATTAACATACTCTGTCAAGGTCATATTCTCATTGTGCAGTGAGTTTACAAAATGTTTTATTAAGAGGCTATCTGGCAATATTTTGTGCAATTTGACAGTGAAAATTCAAAATAACCCGTTTCCTCTGAGTAGGGTGCAAAGAAGAAAGGGATGTGAGAATGTATGTAAATATTTTCTTTCTTTAGAATTAAGAATAAGAAATTTTATTATCACATATTGTTTTGTTAATTCATTTGCTTTTGTATTACTAAAATATCTCAATTTTATGCTAAGGAAATTTGAAAATTCTAGAAAAACCTATGAAGCAAATATGTATTTAGAAAATAACATCACAATTGTAATTTGGTTTTAAATATGACAGAGGCTGCATATTTGAAATAAAAGCACAT
>PVKC010039440.1:0-12550 GCA_004027635.1 Crocidura indochinensis | reverse complement strand
CGTGTGTGTGTGTGTGTGTGTGTGTGTGTGTGTGTGTGTGTGTGTTTGAGTCTGTATATGATGTTTTGAGGGAGGGAGAGAGAGAGAGAGGCACAGGGTTTCTTGGAGGGACAATATCATTCACGGTGATGCTCCCAGCTCTGACAATTCTAAAGAGAAAATAAACATTGGAAAATAAAACCCTGAGCATCTCCGTGTCTTCGTCACTCTTGTTTTTCTCATGCTCAAACATGCCAGATGTTTCCAGACATTATGTGACACCATGACTCTGTGGGAGGGACCCTGGAGCACTTGAGGATGGCTCATGGAAGCCAAAGGGAACCCATTTCCCCTCCGCACCCCAAGAGCCTGCATGATGCTGGCCCAGAAGTCATTACCCTCTTTTTACTGACTGGTTTTGGATTAGACCCAGGGGTGCTCAGGAGTTACTCCTGGCTCTGTCCTCAGAAATCACCCCTAGCTGGCTGGGGGACCATATGGGATGCCAGGGATCGAACACCCCATTTCTGTGCGCTCTCTCTGGCCCCAAGGCATTACCCTCTAAGAGCAAACTTCCACCCCTGTCTGATTCTCCCAGAGGTCAGGCCACCTGCAGAGAACTCAGATTCTTTGTGGGCAGCCCCTCTTCTGTATATCCACAGACACAGGTGTGTCTGCTTCTGTGTGGCTTCACTTGTCTGTCCTCCCAGACTCCTCCCTGTGATACACGACACAGAAATTTCTAGCCAAAGCATTCGGGTGTGGCCTCAGAACCTCCAAAACTCCACTCCCTTTGGGGCCAGAACATTAGCACCTCGAGGAGGCAGCCTGCTTTGCATGTGGCCAACCCAGGAAGGATCTCCGGCATCCCACAGGGTCCTCCTGAGCACTGTCAGGAGTGGCCTCCCCAAACTAGAAAACAAACCAACAACAACAACAAAATCAAACCTGGGACCGGAGATACACAGTAGTTGAGTGTTTGCCTTGCACGCAACCAACCCAGGACAGACCGTGGTTCAAATCCTGGCATCCCATAGCCCCCCCCCACCCCACCCCAAGCCTGCTAGGGTTGATTTCTGAGCGCAGAGCCGGGACTAGCCCCTAAGTGCCGCTGGGTGTGACCCAAAAACCAAAACCAACCAACCAAGCAAAAACTGTAAGAAACAACAATTCCATTCCAAGAGGCAGAGCTGGAAGGACTTGGGGGTGGGGGTGGGGCTGTCCTCCCCCACTTTAATTTGTGTCCTAATGAAAATCATCTCAAGTCTTGACTCCCTTTTAAAGTCGGTGAAGGAAATCGGGGAGACTTAATTACAAGGGGGATTTACAGCCTCCCTGGCAACGTGTTAAGATAACAAGGTGTTGAGAAAGGAGGTTTGGGGATAAAGATCTGTTGGGATCAGGACCATGGAGCAAGACACATGCATGGAGGAAAGGAATTTGCTGCTATTTTGGGCAGTTGGGAGGGTTGGGGCTCCTGGTCCCTCAGGAATCCAGGCTCTGTTTTAGGGGGCCCACCCAAGATCCGGATAATTCCAACAAGGCACTTTTTGTTCTCCTCCCTTTTGGGGTAGGGGCACACCTGGCAGTGGCACTCAGGGATTCCTCCTTGGCTCTGTGCTTAGAAATCGTTCCTGGCAAGCTCAGGAGACCATATGGGATGCCGGGGATCGAACCCCAGTCTACAGTCTATCCTGGGTCGGCCGCATGCAAGGCAACTGCCCTACCACAGTGACATCACTCCCGCCCCTGTCCTTCCCACCCATTTTTTTTTTTTTTTTTTAGTTTTTGAGTCACACCCTGTGACGCTCAGGGGTTACTCCTGGCTATGCACTCAAAAATCGTTCCTGGCTTAGGGGACCATATGGGATGCCAGGGATCTAACCCAGGTCTGTCCTGGGGCAAACACCTCACTGTTGTGCTATCTCTCTCGGGCCTCTGTTCCCCCCCTATTTTTAAAGCCTCTGTCTGCTCCCAACAGCCAAGCCTCCGGGCATAGGGCCAGGGTTCAGAAAACAATAGAATCATATATTGCTGATTAATGGTCACCCCCTCGTTATGAACATCAGGAAGTGAACAGGGGACAGGCACTGGGAGGCCTTCACTTCTGAGCCAGAAACTGAGTCCTCCACAAGAGGGGCATTCAAAGTCAATATTCACACAGTGGGGGGGCCCCTCCCAGCCTAGTGTCTGCTTTGGTGCTGCTGCTATGACGTTCAGTTATTTTTTTTCTGGGGGCACAAACATAGGGAGGCAAAAACAGGAAAGGGAACAAGGTGGCTGTGACCAGGTTATCAGTGGCCCCATCAGAAATAATTCCAGGCCACTCCCCTAAAACCCAGGCCCCCAACAGTACAAATGCTCACCATGATGAGCATCGGGGTTGGGCTTTGTGGGGAGACTAGGGCACCTAGAGAGATGAAAACCCCAGCCTGGATTTGCCCAGGGAGGCTGGTAGAAGCTTCTAGAAGCAAAGACAAGGCAGGAGATTCTGGAAGCAGCGATTGAAACTTTCACCACCAAAAAGGCACCCTCACCCTGCATGCCTCCACTGTCCTTGCAGGGGGTCTGAGTCCTCTAGAAACCCTGAACAAGTTCCTCCTAATAAGGGGGACCCCAGGCTCACACGGGGATTCTCTGCCGTTAGGGCCAGGGGAGTCCAGTCAAAAGGGTTTGTCCAGGGGCCCGGGAGATAGCATGGAGGTAAGGCGTTTGCCTTTCATGCAAAAGGTCATCGGTTCGAATCCCGGTGCCCCATATGGTCCCCCGTGCCTGCCGGGAGCAATTTCTGAGCATGGAGCCAGGAGTAACCCCTGAGCACTGCCGGGTGTGACCCAAAAACCATAAAAAAAATGGGTTTGTCCAGCCCTGCACCCACAGGGAACCCCAGGACACAAGCCCAGACGGGAGGAGCTCAGGGCCTTCCTGAGCCTAAACACAGGATGTCAGGGTGTGGACCTGCTGGTCACTCAGTCCCCTGCCCTGATGACTTGCAGAGGCCCAGGAGTGGCGGAACTGCAAGGAGCTAGTCCAGCTGAGGGTTTAATGGGGAGCCCTGAGAGGGGACAGGGCAGACACAGTTCTTGGGAGTCATTTTAGGGAATCTTAGGGGGTCACAAACCCCACATCTGGGGGCCGGAGCAGTGGCGCAAGGCGTAAGGCATTGCCTTTCGTGCGCTAGCCTAGGACGAACCTGGGTTTGATCGCCCAGCGTCCCATATGGTCCCCCAAGCCAGGAGCGATTTCTCAGCGCAGAGCCAGGAATAACCCCTGAGCATCACCAGGTGTTGCAAAAAACCAAATAAAAAAAAAAACAGAACAAACAAACAAATAAAACCCCACATCTGGCTAATCTCTGGCGAAGTGGGCAGCTCACACCTGCCTTGGCCTCTCACCTACCCTGTCAAAGCACAGATTAAAGGAGATGGGGGCAGATGGGAATGGGGTCCCCAGTATCAAAGCCTTCAAAAAATGGGGTTCGACCACTTCTCCTTGAAGGTGGAAATCCTCTGACCACCAACCCCCCCCCAGGAGGCACGGTGACAGAGTTTTTGGGCTCTGAGTGGCAGTTGAGACTTGGGGGGGGGGGACAGCGAGAAGGCTATAGGGGGACAGTACCCAGCTAGGGCATGGAGCTGAAGAAATAAGGTACCCAGGCCTTACCCGCAGATAAATCAGAGGTTCTGGCATGGGCGCAGCCCCTGATTTGTTGGGGCATTGAGGTTGGACCACCCAGCCCTCCCTCCATTTGCGTGGTGTCCCCAAGACCCGGCCTTTGAGAGATGAATCAAATGGTGGTTCGTGTTGGACAACCTTACAGGGACTTGGGGGGTTGGGGAACAGGCCCTGTGAGGAAACCTGCGTCGCCCCCTCAATTTTACTCTGGGGGTGCTTTGAGATCAAGGTTGGCATTGGAAAGGGCACACCTGAAGCCAGCCACAGGGCCTCACTAGCTAGCTGATGGTGGGCACAAAGGCGCTCATGGGGTTTCCCAAGACCCCAGGAGGTGGTGCCCCCCCTGGCATTTGCACAACCCAGGCTAAAGACGGGAGCTGGTTTCGTGCCCCACATGGCCGTGGTGTAGACCACGTTGTAGGGAACACGGCCTTCCTTAAGATGCCAGGGTTCGAACCACCGTCCTTCTGCATGCAAGACAAACGCCCTATCTCCTTGCTATCTCTCCGTCCCCATACAATAGGCAAACGTACTTGGGGAATGCGGGCATCTGGCTCAGCAAAAGTGGGCGAAGGTTGCACCAACAGGACCCATGTCAGATTTGAACTAAGATGAGGGTATTTCTATGCAGAAGTTCTGAGAAGACCAAAGACAGTTAAAGTCAGAGAGGGCCCGGAGAGATAGTACAGAGAGAAGGCCACACACCTCACATGCCGCCACCCCAAGTTTGATCATCAGCACCCCACAAGGGTACCCTGAGCACTGCTAGGAGCACACCCTGCGTCAGGAGTAAGCCCTGAGCACCAAAATAATAACAAACATACGCCCATACATGTACATGGCCTCTACAATGTAGCCATCTATTAGTGGCATGTTCATACAATGTACTAATATGTTGTTACACTGTACAGAAATTCGCTGTGCTTGTTACAATGTAGTAGTATGTTGTTGCAATGTGTTTAAAAGCATTAGTCTATGCCTTCAATATTTAAGGAGTTACATAATTTTTATGGCATTAGAATGCTTGATGTGCTGCTAAGAAATATGTATTACAATCTGGGGACTTGAGGGACAAAGTAATTGTACATGGGTTCTGTTTTATTTTTCTTAATATTCTTTGGCTGAAAGTTCAATGTTAAGATATCAACAAGGGGACTTATGTGAATTCTGTTTATGGGTGATCGTCCTTCCACTGTAACTTTACCTTGTCCACTTTCTTTGCATCTTTGTTCTCATAATTAAAAATCAAAAAAAAATATAAAAGCATTAGTACAGGGGGCCAGAGAGATGGCATGGAAGTAGGGCATTTGCCTTGCATGCAGAAGGACGGTGATTCGAATCCTGGCTTCCCATACCATTCCCCAAGCCTGCCAGGAGCAATTTCTGAGCATAGTAGAGCCAGGAGGAACTCCTGAGCGCTGCTGGGTGTGACCCAAAAGCCGATAGATTAGATAGATAGATAGATAGATAGATAGATAGATAGATAGATAGATAGATAGATAGATAGATAGATAGATATAAAAGCATTCACACAAAAGGAAAAGAAGCAGAGTGAGGGTCGAGGAACTTTGCTCCAGGCCCCCACCCCGCATTAACCACCACACACACCCCGGCTGGTTCCTCCCAAACCCTTTCATTCCCCAACTCTACCGGAACCATCTCCCCCGAGTCATTCTGACTCCAAGGCCACAGTGGCTGGACGGACAGAAAAGCTGGCTTGTCAGTGCCCTTTCCACTTCCGACGTGAAGCCCTAGAACGAATCTGGCTTCCACCCCTGGATAACGGCGGCTGTATCTGGAACGAGCAAATGGAGGGTCAGGCCGGGTGGGCTGTCTTGGGGGGAAAGGCAGGAGGGTTGGACGCCAGCGGAAAACCACGGTCCATCTGATAACGGCTTTGTGGAAAGGGGGAGACACGGAAGGCAGGAGGCAGGGCTGAGGGCAGCAGAGGGGGCACTGAGTTAGCAAAGACAAAAGAAATAAAAGTCTAAATCACAGACGCTTCACTTCCCGATGGGCAACGGGTGGGCAGCCGGGGCTAGGGGTGGCCACGTGGCGTAGAAACTTGGGGGTGTGGGCCTAGTGCTCCAGTCTAAAAACCGTGAGGAGGGGTCTCAACCTGAAGGCGGGCTTACGATGAATCCCAATTGTGGCCTGGAATTTCAGGGGGAAGAAAAGACAGATGAGGAGGGAGCCAGAGAGAGCCAGAGAGACAGCCCAGGGGTGAGAGAGCCAGAGAGACCACCCAGACTGGTAACCCCTGGCTTGACTCCCACGCAGACTCCCTTGTGAGATGCGAACCCCTGAGCACTGAATCCCCAGTCGGCCTTGAGCAACAATGGGTGAGCCCCCTCCCTGTGAAAGAATTTTTTTTTTAATTTTGGGTCAGCAAAATTTGAACTCAGCAGCGTTCAAGGGTTACTCCAGGCCCAGCGCTCAGAAATCGCTCCTGGCAGGTTCGAGGGTCTGTATAAAATGCTAGGAATCGAACCCAGGTCTATCCAGGTCGGCCGAGTGCAAGGCAAATGCCCTGCCGCTGTGCTACCACTCCGGCCTCCAAAATATTATCAAGTATCTTACTTGAAGTCTTTCCTGTGCTTTGAGACACTATGCAAAGGATAGAATGAGCGAGAAAGAGAGAGGAAGAGAGAGAAAGGGAGGACACCATACTGGATCACTATCCTTATCACTAAAATCGATCCCTCACAACAGTCTCTGAGTTGTCTCTGCTCACTAGAGAATGGGTACAAACAGCATAAAACTCGTATAGAAGGGCTGGAGAGATAGATAGCATAGTGTAGGGCATTTGCCTTGCACGTAGCCAACCAGAATGGATAATGGTTTGAATCCCGGCATCCCACATGGTCTCGAGCCTGTCAGGAGTGATCTCTGAGCATAGAGCCAGGAGTGACCCCTGAGTGATGCCGGGAGTTAAATAAATTAATAAATTAATTAGAAGAGGCCGGGCGGTGGCACTGGAGGTAAGGTACCTGCCTTGACTGCACTAGCCTTGGACGGACCTTGGTTCGATCCCCGGTTTCCTATATGGTCCCCCAAGCCAGGAGTGACTTCTGAGCGCATAGCCAGGAGTAACCCCTGAGCGTCACCGGGTGTAGCTCAAAAACCAAAAAAAAAAAAAAAAAAAAAAAAAAAAAAAATTTAATTAAAAGAGGACACTTCCCTCATTCATTAAAGGCTTGGAAAATCAACCAGGCAAAGCCTTGGAGGATTGGTGGGGGAGGCCTGTCCGCCTAATGGTTGAGCAGATCTTGGCCAAATTTCGACTTCATTCGATTTTTCTAAAGCCAATGTGAATAGCCTGCATTGCTAGGAAATGGCTTTTGCTGTCTGTCCCCGTATCGCGTCCCACGTTGTCTCAGGTGTATTTCACCCTCGCTGGGGGAGTGATGGGGAAATAGGAGCAATGCTTCTACTGTTAAAACGATTGCCCCAAATCCATCATTTCCCAGCATTAGAGGCTGGCTGGGGGAATTAGCTTCAGATTCAAGCAAAAACTCCCCGTCTTCCTGCACCCCGATTGTGAGGTTATAAAAACAGCCCTGCTGGTTGATGCGCACACATACACGAGTGTGTTCGGCACGTAAGCAGAGCTCACGCCTTTCCCCAGATTCACGGCGACGCTGGCGATCCGGGGCGCAGATTTCATTTTGCAGTTATGCTTGGATCCATTCCAGGCACTTAAAAAAAATTTAAGAAAAATCAGAAGCAACCAGAACAGACTCTAAAACCAATACCCAATTCACACCCTGGATTAGTGCCTTATTGTAACCGACATTTGAGATAATCCACTACAACACAAATCTTCCGGTAATTCTCTGCCGTGGATCTCGCCCTAGTAGTTTCGGCGCTGGGAGAATCGAATTCGAGTACTCGTAGGACCAACCCAATGATCCCAGACACTCATCAAAACAAAAACAAAAACCATCATAAGGAGCTGGAGGAATAAGGCAAGGGGCCTGGTTACAGGGACACCCGTAGAGGGTCCGGCCTCTGGGAGGCCAATGGAGCATGGAGTTCCTGCTAAATCACTTGCTTTTGCTTTTATTTTTAATTTTTTGGGGGGGATACACCTGGTGGCACTCGGGGGTTACTTCTGGTTCTGAACTCAGAAATGGCTCACAGCAGGCTTGGGGAACTATGTAGGATCAAACCTAGGTCTGTCCCAGGTTGGTGCATGCAAGGCAAATGCCCTACAGCTGTATTAGCTCTCCAGTTTTGGGGTTTTTTTTGTTTGTTTGTTTGTTTTGTTTTGTTTGCCACACCTGATGATGTTCAGGGTTACTCTTGACTCTGTCCTCAGAAATCACTCCTGGGGAGCTGGAGCAGTAGCACAAGTGGTAAGGTGTCTCTGCCTTGCTTTCGGAAGCATAGGACGGGCCATGGTTTGATCCCCCAATCCCATATGGTCTCCCAAGCCAGGAGCGATTTCTGAGAGCATAGCCAGAAGTAACCACTGAACATCACTGGGTGTGGCCACCCCCGAAAAAAATTACTCCTGGGAGGCTCAGGGGTCCATATGGGACGTTGAGGATTGAACCTAGGTCTGTCCCAGGTTGGCGCATGCAAGGCAGATGCCCTTCTGTTGTGTTATTGCTTCAACTCTCCAGCCACATCTTGGTGGGGACTAAATGTCTTTTCTCCTTCCCCCATATCCCTACGTGAAATCCCCCAACCCCAAATTTAAGATCTGGAGGCTAAGTCTGCGGGGTAGAAGTTGGGCTTTTCAGAATTCTTCAAAAGGGCTACCCCAAACCCAGGGCTTCTTCTTTCTTAGCCCCTGCCAAGCGAGGAAATGCGGCAAGAGGTGGGACGTCAGGAGGCAGGAACGTGGTCCTTGTTAGTGACCCATAATTCTGTTCCCACTGGGGATTGACTTGTCCTATTGGTGCCACCCCCTTGGTGACCCTTCACCAGGGTAGCCTGGTCCCCAATTTTCTGGGAAGAACCCTTCGGAACAAAGACCCCAAGAGGTCAACAGAGGTCTTCGAAATGAAGGGTACCGAAATGCATGCAGAATTCAAGTGGTCGAGCCTCAGGAACGCTAAGATGACACTTAAAATGCTCGTGACAATGGTGTCAACAGAAAAAGGTGCCCAGGGATGGAGAGATAGCTCAGCGGTAGGGCGGTTGACTTGCACAAAGCTGATACACGACGGATGGTGGTTCAAGTCCTGGCATCCCATAGGGTCCTCCGAATCTGCCAGGAGCGATTTCTGAGATCAGAGCCAGGAGTGACCTGAGTGCTTCGGGTGTGAACCAAAAACAAACAAACTAAAGAGCCAAGAAAGTGGCCAGTTTGCATTTTCACGTCTCGTGGTGGAACTTGCTAAGAATACACTCAAAGATTCAGCTCAATCTTAAAGACCCAATGGGGGTAGGGGATGATTTCCAAATTAACTAACCCCAGGGAGTACAATACTGGAAGGAATGCAACCAGCTTGTGAGAGAAGAGGCATGAATGTGGTGGGGGGTTAGGGGATGGCAGTTGGGACCCAACACACTATGGACTAGGATTTTGGGTCCTTTCTAGGGTCACATGATGTCCAAGCCCCCAAAACACTAGTATTTATAGAATTCCCAAGAAGAAAGTTGTGGGGTTAATTAGGCTTAGATGAGGGTGGGACCCTTCAAGATAGGATAAGTGCCCTTTATAGGAGGAGGTGGCATGGGTGATTGCCTCTTCTCTCCACTTCCTTTGAGACCACTGGGAGGTACCAAGGTAGGGGCCACCACCAAAATAAGGGACCTTATTTTGGGGGGACTGGGTCACACCTTGCCCAGAAATTGCTCCTGGCAAGCTCAGGGGACCATATGGGACATTGGGAATTGAACTGGGTCTGTCCTGGGTCAGCCACATGCAAAGCAAATGCCTTACGGTTGTGCTATATCTCTGGCCCCCCAAAGAGACCATCTCAACCAGACCATCATCTAGAATTTTCAGTGACTTCAGTCCCAGGACCCGGAGGAGGTCAACTCCTGCCTCATCAGCTCCCAGAGGCTGCATTAAGTCCATGCCTGAGCTTTTCATCGATTCCAACTGATCCATGAAGAGCTTTGTCATTTCCCTCACCCGTGATCACATTGTCCTGAGAACATTCCAGAACATTTCCTCCTTCTGGGACACCTGTGGTCACCATCGGGCATTTCTTTGGCTATCAATGATGCTGGATCTTCCTTCCCAGGTCGGGCAGATAGTCTGGCTGGGTGTGAGGTCACGGTTCACTCAGTCCCTGCATCTGGGTGTCCAGGATGGGTCACACCCAGCAGCGCTCAAGGGTTACTCCTGGCTCTATGCTCAGAAATCACTCCTGGCAGGCTCAGGGAACCATGTGGGATGCCAGGATTCGAACTGCTGTCCTTCTGCATGCAAGGCAAACACCCTACCTCCGTGCTATCTCTCCGGCCCTGCAAAATTCTTTGTACAAGTCATTGGCTACGCGGAGACAGATGGGTGCTTGTCCTCTCACCCACGGACACCCATTGCAAGGACAGGAGGGTGAGTTTTGTCATATCGGAGCAGCAACGGTGTGGGTGTGTAGAGTGAAGTCAGGAATGAATAGTTAGAGCGAACCAGATAACCTGGGTGGTCCCCATTTGGTCCCTCTGGACACGTCCTAGGAGGCGCTCGGTATCGGAGACAGAGGTTGAGGACAGGGCTATAGACATAGCATTTGCCTTGCACGTGGATAACTCAGGAAGGACCCAAGATAGATTCCTGGCATCCATATGGTCCCCCAAGCCTGCCAGGAGTGATTTCTGAGCACAGAGCCAGGAGTAACCCCTGAGCACCCCTGGATGTGGCCCCAAAACCAAAAAACAAAGAAGTTGGGGACATAAAGGAGCGTAAGGAACTATGCAAGCAGACAGGAGGATGGAGATCCAAGTCTCCCCCTCCTTTCCACACCCCCACATGCTGCAGCTGGGGGGCACGCCAGGCCTTTCAGAGAATTAAACACGTGTTGTTTCAAGCCCGCTACATCTGTGATAATTTGTTCCATCAGCAATGGGAGATTAACATATACACCAGGGCGGATTTTTTTCAAAGCTCTAAGACAATCAAGGGCTTTTGTTTTTTGGGGTTTTTTTTTTTCTTTCCCTTTCACTCTTCTTCTGTGCTTCTGGTAAAAAAAAAAAAGTGGATCATTTTTCTCCTTTACAGGAATAATGTGATGACATTCGCTCATGGAAAACGTTGGCGTGCAAGCCTCCTGGAATAAACGCCGCTCATACATGATGCATGGCCCACATGACAAATGGCCGCCGCCTTGGCTTTGCAAGTTATTTTGTTGACAAATTCTTTTGTTCGAAAAGCCGCAAGTGGCTTTGTTCTGGAAAAGGCCCTTTCGGGGGTGCGCTGGTGTATGCTCACGCTGATCTATTCTGGAAGAGACTGGAGACTAGGCCCTGTCAATCACCCCTTTTTTATTCTGGAGGGGAAGGAAAGGGGAAAGGCTCGCAAGAAATATTCAGGGACCCCCGGGATACTCAGGTAACTAAGTGTAAGTGTATGGTTCAGTACCTCCTGGGGCTGTGGTCTTCAGGGGTCCTCCCAAGTCATGCCCAGTGCTTCTCGGGGCCCACCTGTCACTGGAGACCAACCTGGGGGTACCTAATACACAGAGTGTCCCCTTGACTCCCAAGTAAACCCAGGCCCCTGGGAACTGACACCATCATCCGAGGTAAATATACTTCCAGCCTCAGAACACAGCATCTCATCGAGGCTGAGGGTGACAGCCGCCTTGATTGAACTTTGAGCCTCGCTGTGAAATGTGGGAGATTCATGGCTCCCGGCTCTTCAGACTTGTCTCTGCTTCTGGCAGTTAGTAAGGGGAGAGAGAGACAGAGAAAGAGACAGAGAGAGAGAGAGTCAGAGAGAGAGACAGAGACAGAGAGAGAGACAGAGACAGAGACAGAGAGACAGAGACAGACAGAGAGACAGAGTATGTGTGTGTATTAGGGCTTATTGCATTAATAAAATAAAATAAAATAAAGGCCTGAGTGGTAGCACAGCAGTAGGGCATTTGCCTTGCATGCAGCTGATCTAGGACGAACGAAGGTTTGATCCCCCGCCTTCTCAGATGATCCCCCGAGCCAGGAATGATTTCTGAGCACAGAGTCAGGAGTAAACCCTGAGCGTCACAGGGTGTGGCCCCCAAAAGGGCAAAAATAAATAAACTTAATTTTACAAAGGGGCAGAGTGAAAGCACAAAGGTAGGGCATTTGCCTTGCATGTGGCTGATTCACAAAAGAACTTGGTTAGATCCCCGGCATCCCATATGGTCCCCTGATGCAGGAGCAATTTCTGAGCCCAGAGCCAGAAGTAAGTAACTCCTTGGCATCACCGAGTGTGGGCCTCCTCCAAAAACAAACAAAAAATAGGGGCAGAGCAATAGCACAGCCAGGAGGTCACTTGCCTTGCACAGGACCAAGCCCAGGTTTCATCCCCAATATCCTATAGGGTCCCCTGAGCCTGCCAGGAGTGATTTTTGAGTACAGAGCCAGTAGGAACCCCTGAGTGCCATCGGGTGTGGTCAAAAAATATATAAAATAAAATAAAGTAAAATAGCCGGGTGGTGGCGCTGGAGGTAAGGTGCCTGCCTTGCCTGAGCTAGCCTGGAACGGACCACGGTTCGATCCCCCGTGTGGCCCCAAAAACAAAATAAATAAATAGATAAATAATAAAATTAAGTAAAATAAAATAAAAACAAAATCTCCCCTTCTTAGGTCACCTAATCTAAGATTCATCTCATCATTTCTTCTGAGCTAGCCTGGAACGGACGACGGTTCGATCCCCCGTGTGGCCCCAAAACCAAAATAAATAAATAAATAAATAATAAAATTAAGTAAAATAAAATAAAAACAAAATCTCCCCTTC
>PVKC010039438.1:0-12505 GCA_004027635.1 Crocidura indochinensis | reverse complement strand
TTTTTTTTTCTGTTAAACAAAACTTTGAATAATGGTCGGAGGCACATTTAAATGTTGACTCTCTCTGAATAGGGTTCACAGTTTTAAAGACGTATTTATTTTGCAAGGTTCCATCTTAAGTCTAGAAGGGTCACAAGTAAGTATATTGGGCAGAAAATAGGAAAGAAAGTCTTAGAAAAGACTAAGAAAGAGATTCCAAGTTCTTCATTTTAAGAATACCAGGGATACATCATTCCAAAAAGCTTTCCTCAGAAACACCTGAAAATGTTATATAAGACATTTAAAACTTTTCCGAGTAGTCAAGCCTCTTCTGTGATAGTTATATGGGACACAGGGGCAAAAGGAGAAAAGCAAAAGGGCCTATTGTAGGGAACATTTGAAGGATAGAACTGGCATACAGCTGGCTTTGTTAATAAAATGTTGGGTTTCTTTTTTTCAGAGTCTGGTAGGAATAAACCTCCCAGATGAAAAGAACAATAAAAATTGCTTCTTTCATCTTGGTTGTAGGTGGAAGGAAGAAAAAAAATCAGTTTCAAATATTCTTGCCAAAGCTTTTGCATCTTTGCTTCCTAGATTACCTACCTATAATTCTCTCATATGTCTAGCTAATAAGATTTTTTCCTTTTTCTCTTGGTCACTGTGATTTTCAGTACAGTTAATGGTAATATTTCATATATACAATGTTATAGCCCCACACTGAGTGTCATCTTCGTTCTGAATTGTCTCAGGGTCCCCACATGAAAAAGCATCTACCCAGCCCACCCTGTCTCTGCCACAGTAAGTTCAGCTTTTTTTTTTTTTTGAGATTTTGGGTCATACCCAGCAGCGCTCAGGGGTCACTCCTGGCTTTACGCTCAAAATCGCACCTGGCAGGCTCTGCTCTGGGGACCATATGGGATATTGGGATTAGAACTACTGTCCTTCTGTATGCAAGGCAAATGCCTTACCCCCATGCTATCTCTCCGGCCCCAATAAATTCAGCTTTATAGAATATCAGAGGTTGGTAAGGTTCACAGTAACCTATAAAAAGACAGTGCAAAAAGTCATCATATAAGACAGAAGGAATGATCTAGTTGTCCTCAAATAATTTCTATAAGTATTGTATGAACTCGCACCATGCATATTCGTGCCTAAGTATGTTAGTTCATGTAAGATGCAGCATAAATAATACAAATAAACCAAACCCACTATAGCTTTAGAAATTGGAGAAAAACTGAAATTTAAGTATGATTTGTTTGAAGATATACCAGAGAGATTAAGGAACAACAGTAATAGTGAAGGTAGAAAAAAATAAAAGAAATACTTATTATATGAATAAAAACATAACAATAAAAAGATTTATTAACCCCAGAATAGCTAAAGAAAGCATTTGTGCACTACAGAGTCCAGGATAGTTCAATGGTATAGTGCTTGACTTATGAAATGAGGTTGAAAATTGGGTTCCCTCACTGTCCTTCTCACATGCTTAGTATGATCTTGTGACACTGACATTTGGAATTCCTGGTGCACAATATATGTCATATACAGTGCACCAAAACCAAGTGTGTGTGAGCACCCCAACTCAAGCGTGCAACTAGCAATCACTAAAACTAATTTGCAATCAGTTTCTGCATAAGCAACCCAGATTCCCTCCCACCCTGCAACCTGAATTCCTGGAAGACACATTTTTTTAAAAAAAAATTAATTAGTATAATTTAGGACCTACCAAAACATAAAAGCATCCATTTGAAGAAATATATATACATATATATATATGTATATATGCATACCTGTGTTCTTTGTGGCATCTAGCACAATATCCAGGAGAAGGAAACAACAGAAATGTCAACAGAAGTGTGTATAATTAAATTGTGGTAGATATATAGAATAGAATATTATGCAACCACAAAGAATGATGAAGCATGCAATCTTCTGTGACTTAGTTGGTAGTGGCAAACTTTTAAATTACTCCCTTTGAAATAGAATACCTGTCTTGAAGAGAGGCAGGGGATGGGAATGAAGGCAGATGGAGGCCATTGGTAGCAGGAAGGTTGCACTGGTGAAGGGAGTGTACTTTTTTGGGGGGGCGGGGAGTTGGGCCACATCTGGCGGTGCTCAGAATCAGGCGGTTACTCCTGGCTGTCTGCTCAGAAATAGCTCCTGGCAGGCACGGGGGACCATATGGGACACCGGGATACTAAACAACCACCTTTGGTCCTGGATCAGCTGCTTGCAAGGCAAACGCCGCTGTGCTATATCTCCGGACCCGGGAGTGTACTTTTTAATGATTGAAACCGAAATCATTGTTTATAACAATGGTACTTAAATAAAGATATTATAAAAAAAATAGTAGTGAAGCTTGGGAAAGTAGCTGCTTTGCTTATGCTAAGTACAGAGTTGATCATATGCAGCTGAGTTAAAAAATAAACAAATAAATACAATAAATTAATTAATTAAAAATTGTTCTCTCCAAGTAACCCAGAGTGCTACCAAAGAATGTCAATGGATAAGAAAATAAATTTAACTGAGATATAAAGAATACTCTTCTAGTTTTTTTTTTTTTTTTTTGCCACACCCGATTGATGCTGAGGGGTTACTTCCTGGCTAAGCACTCAGAAATCGCCCCTGGCTTGGGGGCCCATATGGGATGCCGGGGGATCAAACTGTGGTCCTTCCTTGGCTAGCACTTGCAAGGCAGACACCTTACCTCTAGCACCAACTCACCGGCCCCAAAAATACTCTTTTCATACTTAAAATAACCCATGCATGTTGAAGAAAATGAAAAAGCATTGCCCTCAAGAATCTTCTGGGTACATAAGTTGTAAACTTAAAAAGTAATTATAGCCCTATTTTCAAAACATGAATCAGTTAAGCATGGCCTAAAGAAAATTCTCAATTCTAACCACCAAAAACTTCTATCAAAACCACTCCATATTAACTTTATTTCTCAGGATCTCATATATATAAAAATTGGCATAAAATGTATATATATCAATAAAAATTAGAGAACAATTGAGGCTTTGTGGACATAACAAAATTATATGCTCAGCATTATAGAATATTATTTCTTTGACTATCATCTTAGGTCATCAAGCTCTAATCAACAATGATGTGAATTCAGCTCAGCTGGGAGCCAAAGATATTTTTACAATTCATATTTTGATATATATGCTACTTTACTGGAGGCAAAGAATGATGTTGGGTAATTCTAGCTACTTGACACAAAGGAACTGCTTTAGACTGAACAATACAGTGTGCTGAAGGGAAAGATGTTTTTATATTTTTATAGTCTATGGATTATGAATTTAAGGGCAAATGGTATATGAAAATATTTTGAAACAAAATTAGCATCTTCTTGAAATCTCTCAGGAATCAAAATTCAAGTCAGTAAAAGTATCAGCTATAAAATGTCTGTTCAGAATAAAAATCACTAAAATAGAAAGCTTGCTTGTCCTCACTTATTATCCCAAAGCTATAGGAAATTGCAAAGAGGAGAGTTGGAAACAAGCCAGCAATAATGTTCTGTCTCAAGGGACTGATATATTAATAGCAATTAAAGAAGACATAGAAGGCCTCCATACTTGCCTAATTCTTGAAAAGACAGAATATACTATATCTTTCAAGATGGCAAAGAAATGCTTTGCTCATATATTTTTTTCTTACGTGCATAAGGTCATTGTATGTGTTCAATGTGAATACTTAATATTCTCATTTTAACAACTGTATAACGTGTCTGAATGTATCTCTCTTTTAAGTGTTTATAATTTTAAATAGGTAATATAGTTATTGAGAATCATAAAAGAGGGGCCGGACGGTGGTGCTGGAGGTAAGGTGCCTGCCTTGCCTGCACTAGCCTAGGACGGACCACGGTTTGATCCCCTGGTTTCCCATGTGGTCCCCCAAGCCAGGAGCGACTTCTGAGCACATAGCCAGGAGTAACCCCTGAGCGTCACTGGGTGTGGCCCAAAAAACTAAAAAAAAAAAAAAAAAAGAATTATAAAAGGGTGCAAACTACTGAACATAGACATTCTTTTATTTTTATTTTTATAAAGCTTTTTATAAGAACAGGGCCAGAAGGATAATACAGTGGTTAAGGCACTTGCCTTGTACACAGCTGATTCAGGATACAATTCCTGGCATTGTTCATATTCTCCAGGAGTGATCCTTGAACATAGGAGGACCAGAAGTAAACCCCAAGTACTGCCAGGTGATACACAAAAATAAAAGGGAAGAAAAGAGTCAAAGCATGTTTATCCTATCTGCATGAGCCCTTAGAGATAGAAATATAGATTTTAAAAGAGAAAGGAAATGTTGAAAAAATATTCTGCTTATGAAATTTTCTTTTCATGATTTAAAAAGCTTCCACATGAAACCCTACTTCCTATGGCAATGAGAATCGATAGCTATTTGAATACTATTGAGGTCATTAGCATCACAAATATGACTCAAGAGCGAATACTGGTGAGGCAGGTTTGCATTCCAGCAAATTCTACTAGGGCCTCAGCCTTCTCCTCCATTTATGATAAATGGAGAAAAATAAGAAATGGGAGCTTAATATGTCATGAAGGACAAAATGTTCTAAGACACTTATGAAAAGAATACAATTTCCTTCATCTAATAATTCTAAAAAGCTCTAAGGTCTTAGAACACCTCAATTTAAAGTCTATCTGCTTCAATAGTTTAACATGGACAAATTGTCCTTGTACCTCTGCCTATATTTATTATATATAGATATGTACAGATATGCAATTGTCCCAGTGTTTCTCAACCTTTTCCTAGTCATGACCCCCTCCAACCTTGTTTTCATACTTTTTTTGTTTGTTTGTTTAAAACCCTTTCATCTTGCTGGTGGACATTTATTTTCATGTCATGATCCCCCTAATTTTTCATTTTTTATCGTGCCCCCCTTGAATATCTGTTGGGCTGCAGGACATCTTAAAGCCCCTCACTGAACAATGCTGATTTATTCTACTGGAATGTTTATGCATAAGTGCAGAGATGGTGTCTAATTTTCTGTGAACACTTAGAATTGAACCAAGTAAAAAATAGATTCTCTGAGAACCATTTTTAAATAAATGAGTTAATATATGATCATAATTTAAAAGAAATGGAATGGAATGCTGTGAATGTGGAAAACTTTATCTTTTAACTGCTTTCAGCAGCAAGTAATGGGATCAGCTTCAGAGCTGATCGGCTCAGCAGTCCCAAGGAGCATCAAGGCCTTGTGTTTGCATAAGCTTTGATTGTACCTTGGCCAGTATCAGTTTCATCCTTGTTCTCCCCCAGGCTTCCTGGTGGGTTCCTTGAGGATAGAAGGCTACATTACCTACTTGATTTTGGAGATTTTGGGTGCTGTTTTTCCTTCCTTTAATCCTAATTGGGCTTCATCAAATCAGATTGTTGTCCCTCAACCATTATTTGACTATTGGACTCTGGTTTCTAAAAATAAATAACTACACAGAGGACAGGGATTACCAAGACTGATTGGGAGTGGTATAGTTCTGCTCCAAAACAGGGATCAATTCTCCAATCTTCAGAGCCCTTCTACAAATGAATGTCAATTAGATTGAAATAAAAGACTCCATGACAAGGTCCATAAATCTACAAGGAGACTTAGAGACTTAGAGATTTTGAAGTAAGGTGGCATTTATTACATTTTTTCCAATTACTGCTGATCCTTTTACAAATTAAAAAAAAAAAAGCTACACCAACTGTTCATGTGGTAGTCACATAAACATATAGGGGAAATGATTAATATTTACCAAAGGAGGAAGTGGACAAGATTTGACTTGTCAAGAAGCGTACTACTCAAAGTATGTTATATAGACCACTGGTATTGCTGTCACATGAAACCTTACAAGAAATTAATTTAGAACTCATCTCAGACCTAGCTGATCAGAATCTGAACTTTAACCATTTCCCCAGCAGACCTGAAAGCACCGTGAAGCATGAGAGATTCTAGCCTAACAGGGAGGACACTTGCTGATGCTTTCAATCTATAGGAGATAAGATGTGAAGATACAAAAGGGCAGGACATAGTGGATAAAGTGTGAGCAGATTAGGGGCATTAGGGAGGATATAAGATGCTGTGTGTGGGTGGGTAGGGTGCCAATCATGGGAACTAGACCACCTCATAGGAAAAACTAAGGCCATGTCCTTTAGCATTTGACTCCATTTCCAGGAAGCATCTGTACTGTCCAAACTAATCAAGCACTCACTCGATGGGAAATGACACTTGACATATTTTGCTTGGTGCAAGTTGGGAATCCAATTATTCATGACCACTTTGGTCTGCATCTTCACTCATGTAGAGACTGTTAAAAACTGGTCGCAAAAACTTTTGCAAATTCTAAAAAGCTCAAATGTATAAAATAAAATTAAAGCCACACAGCATGGAGGTATGGGTTATTTTTTTCCTCTTTCTTATCTTATAGGAAGGGAACACTTCCTATCTTTTAGAAAAGGGGAGGCAAAAGTATTTATTGCACTAAGAAGAGCTAACAATTTAGATCTGGCTTCATTATTTGCCAAAGCAAGCAGTATCCTTATGTCTCTCAAGAAAGCAAGTTATTCCTCCACCACAAAAGATGAAAAGCATGGAAAGCTAGTATTGGGGGGGGTGCTCTTTACATGACTGAAAACCAACAACAATCATACTTGTAATCAAGGTGTTTAAATAAAGATATTAATAAAAGGAAAAAAGAAAGCTAGTGCTAGCCTTGGAAGTTAAGTCTTCTCAGAGAATTCTGTTCACCACGCTCTCAATGCTGGCAGTGCACTTGGAGGCAGAGACAGGATGGGCCATAGACTAGAAAACCAAAGGCAGTAATATGTCATCATTCATTCAACTACCTTTTGTGAGTTCACACAAGGAAATGTGTCTCATTTTCATGCTTCACAAAACTCTCCAATAAAGACAGCTTTCTAAAAAAGAAAAATTCCCCTTTTACATCAGCAGGGCTTTTATTTCAGTTTTTACAAGGCTCTGAACTCTCCTGTTTTTTTTTTGTCTCAATATATTTTAAAACTAAGACTTGACTCTTTCATAATTCATGGAGTGTGATACTATTGACCCTTGAATATTCTTTAGAAACATTAAGTGATTCTATAGTTCAGTTCTATGTCATGGGCCAGGGAGTATTTATTTTTCTACTTTTCCTTATAAAGGCAGGTACCTATAGGTTACTGTCTCATAGTCAAGGCTAACAAAAAAAAAAATATAATGAAGTGCCACATTTTTTGAAGTGAGGCCAGAATAAATCAATGAAGAGTTCGAGTTGCAAACTCCACTTTGAAGAAATATTTTATTGTTTTCAAGTACAATTACATTCCAGTTAGGCCAATTAAGTGGTGTCTGATCAAGGTCATTTGAGGACCTGCGTTAGCAAATAAACCAAGATGAATTATAATTATCGCTACTCACTGGCTAATTAAAAGCCTTTAGTTGCACAGGTTTATTATTATTCTACCAATATCAGAGGTTAATTATCAGCTCACCATTACCCCTGGTTTATTTTAAGTTCATGGTAATCATGAAACCACAGAAGCAAACTGATAGATTTATTCACTTTTCTCATTTACAAATCCTCCATTGAATCTTTTTACAATGCCACTTTATCTTATAAAGCATGAGTTCATCCCTTACTGATTTGAGTTTAGTATGAGTATAGGCACTGGCTGGATCACAGAATGATCAATAACTTTGATTTCATTGTTCCTTTCAGTCAAGTGTGGCTTTGTGGAAGAAAGATATTCGAAAACTTGAGATGAAGACAAATTATTGGCCCTGTCTAATTTTATTTCTTAATCAGTTTGGGGCTGCTATATATATATCCCCAAAGATTGTTAGTATGACATAGTTTTTCTGTGAAAATTTCTCCAAACTGAAACACATTGTTTAAATGTTGAAATATGGAGTTTAGAAGCTCAAATTATGAGATTTGTTTCCATATATAGAAAAATTTCAATTAGATATACCATCCTAGGGAGAACAACTCCTTATGAGTGAAGAGACTTATTTGAAGGTCCTTTATTTTTTGGATCATTAGAGAGCTATCCTGTTTTCCTGTTTGTAAAGCATTACCTAGGCCACATATTGTATTTGTTCCCGTTTTGTTTCTTCACATCAAAATAAGATGTTTGCAGTGTGCATAGGAATTTGTTCATAATTTTTGTTTTTACTATAGTAAAAACAAGTAAAAACCATTGGCCCTCCAGTGGTCTGAGGGACAGTGAACTGGGCCCCTGTTTAAAAAGTTTGAGGACCCCTGACCTAGAGGGTTTAGAAAAGCAAACCCAACTCTCCTTAGAAATCCAAATTAGGGGCCCGGGAGATAGCATGGAGGTAAGGTGTTTGCCTTTCATGCAAAAGGTCATCGGTTTGAATCCCGGTGCCCCATATGGTCCCCCGTGCCTGCCAGGAGCGATTTCTGAGCCTGGAGCCAGGAGTAACCCCTGAGCACTGCCGGGTGTGACCCAAAAACAAAAAAAAAAAAAAAAAAAAAAAAAAAAAAAAAAAAAAAAAAAAAAAAAAAAAAAAAAAGAAATCCAAATTAAACTTTGAGTCTTCTTGAAAGTCTATGTCATCTATTTCTACTTCATCTCATTTACTACTTTATCTGAGTTATTTCTCTGCTTATTCTGTTATGAAATACTGCTTGGATTAAATATAGATATTTTATATACTATTTTATTTAAGCACTGTGTGGTTACAAAATTATTCATAGTTGAGTTTGTCATAGAGTGTATACCACACTTCACCCATGCACATTTGCCACCACCAATCTCCCCAGTTTCTCTCCCACCCACAATCTCTTGCAATTTACTTCTCTCTCTCTCTCTCTTTCTCCCTCTTCTTTTCTTTTTTGACACTGTGGTTTGCCCTGTTGCTAATGAAGGTATACCACACAGATCACATTATCTCTGTTCAGCAGCCAGTTTTTGTCCAGAGTTATCAGTTCCAACTATCATTGTCACAGTGGACCATTCACTACACTACCTGCATTCACTACTCTTTGTGGCAAACTTATTACTGAAAACCCTTTTTGCAAAAAGTCACATTTCTGGGTGCTGGGGTCTGGAGTAGCCAGTAGAAAGATAGCCAAAGAATCACTCCAACAGGATCGCCATCCAGTGCTCTTGAATTCATAATCCACAGAGGGACACACACCTACAAAGAAAGCTATAGTAAATGCAATATAATTTCCAAATGAGTACACAGAAAAATGAATTTTGATTAGAAATTAGATTGGCTCTCAGGCTGGTGAATTATGAGGCAGTTGAAAAAAAAACAATGTCAACCCACGAAAATAGATCATAGGGTATATAGTGAGATGGATAGTTGGAAGAGGTAGATATCTGCATCTGTCAACTAAATGATTAAAAATATTATTCTTTACTTGGCTGAAATTAACCTATCCAGACTCTGAGACCAACAGAGAAGAAATCCTATCTTAGTCATGATTGCTGCCAACCTTCTATTCAGGATTATACCAGAGATGTCAACTGCCTGGAAGGTCTACTAAAAATGGAGTAGGTGCCCATGGTCCATTCAAGGCCCTACTGTGTCTTCAGTGTCCAAGCTCCAGAGACGTGCTGGAGCAGACCTCTTCTCATAGAATGGACATAGGATGGGCTGACCTCTAGATTTACTATGTAACACCTCTTTTCTAAGGCACGTCTTCGTCCCAGGGTCTCACCTCAAAAGTAATCATTCTCAAGACTCATAACTTCTTCACTATATGGCATAATTACTTGTCATAGCTAACAAGACAGCTCTCCCATGTTTGTCTTGAGTAACTTAAATCATTCAAAAGATGGGGAAGACCAAGTGCAAAGTGATTTGGCCCTTGGTGAGGAGTAGCTTCTGGCCTTCTAGCCCTATCCCTGTATTTTCATTCTATTTGGCCTTTATTTGGTGAGTATATTTGGATAGGAAACTTACTTTACTATTTTTGCTTTCAAGTGCAGCCATTCTCTCAAGAGAGGCCCATTCCTGGGATTAAATCTAACCTAAGACTTCTCAGAGGTCATCTCCAAGTAGTATCACTTTAGGGGTTACAGCATCAGCATATTAATCTGGGGTCAAAATGAGCATTCACTCCATAATAGTAGAACTGAGTTAATAAACAGGAACTCAGGTTTTTGCAAATGGTCAGAGTACTATTAACTCTGCTATGACAAAAGTAGTAATGACTTTGTTCTCTGAAATAAGAGTGAAAGGGAAATACATAGAGAACATAATTGAAGGGATTATTTATTTCAGCCATGTTTTTTTTTTTTTTTGGTTTTTGGGTTACACCCGGCAGCACTCAGGGGTTACTCCTGGCTCCATGCTCAGAAATTGCTCCTGGAAGGCACGGGGGACCATATGGGGCACCGGGATTCAAACCGATGACCTTTCGCATGAAAGGCAAAGGGCTTACCTCCATGCTATCTCCTGGGTCCCTCAGCCATGTATTTTACAGTTGTTTTCATAAGGCTGTAGTTTGCAGTTATTTAACTGTTATTTGGATAATATTTTAAACTAAATTATGATACCTGTAACTTCAGGCCGTCAATTACTTTGACAACTTTCTATTTTCTATGGCATTTAGGTAAATTTAATGAGCCTATGAATATAATTGAATGACAATAAATTCTTTCCAGATTACTACTTCTGGTAAATCCTATATGGGAAGGATTTTATGTTTTTTATTAAAATTCTGAACCTTATTAAGAATTAAGAATTCTTACATCTGACCCAGAAATTCCATTTATTGATACCTACTCTGAAGACCTCAATATACTGTCTCAAAGGATATTTTTACTCCTATGTTCACTGCAGTACAATTCACAATAACAAACCTGAGAGTCCAAGAACTATTGACTGGATAAAGAAACAACTTGAGATTTATATACACAGTGGAATACTACTTGTCTACGTTAAAGGAAAAAGTATCCGATTTCTACAAATGGCATTGATATAACTGGAGAGTATTATGCTGAGTGAATTTAGACAGAAGGAGAGACAGATATGGATTGAAGGAGGCAGCTAGATGGAGGAGTGGGGTTGGCAGGGTCTTCTTCTTGGCAATGATTTCTCAGAAAGCAATAAAAACAAAGATGGGATTGAAGAAGTTACTCTGTCACTAGCCCTAAAGTGATCAAAAAGCAAGAAAGTCAGAGGTCAGAACCATTTTGTGGACATAGAAACTAAGGTTTGATAAAACTGGCACCCACACCCACCACACACACACCACACATACACCCACACATGCACATACACATATGCTCCAGCAGGACCAAAAAAATCCTAACCATGTTCTCAATGTGCAACACACAGGCATGAGTACATGCACAGACAGACAAGCACACAAACAACTCATATAACATAGAAATACTAAAGGATTTAAAAGTCGTGGGTGAATTTCTCATCATCTCTGCTACTTCTTTTATGACTACTTGGGTGATAAAGAGATTGGTACTTAACTTTTTTACAAATGGTTTTATTTCCCTGTGTAACTTTCAGACAAAAAAACTCATTGGTAGAAAGATTATTAGATATTTCAGAGAAAGCCTACTCTTTTGAAGTCACATTTTCAACGTTAATTGCAGCTTAAAGTGAGAAGGAATTTTAAAGTGTATATCATTATTACTATTATAACAATCAAAGCTATAACACCTGTTTTTTCCACACATATATACAAGTATGTGTTGACTAGGATCCTCACAAAGTTTAATACATTTCCAGAGGCTGCTATAACCAATTCCGACTAGCTTGATTTTTACATTAATTTGAGAGTTTGGAGGCTATACCCAGCAATGCTCAGCCTTACTTTTTACCCTGCACTCCTGGCAGGCTTGGGGGACCATATGTGGTGCTGGAGATTGAACCTAGGTTTCCTGAATATTCAGCAAGAGATTTACCTACTGTACTATTTCTGCGTAGATTCCTGCAACTTGATGACTTAAATGTAGAAAAAGAAATAAAAAAGTAGAAAAAAAAAACCTGCTTCTCAGGGTCAGGAACCTGAATTATTATCAACAGATGCAAGGTCATCTTCCAAGGTCTGAAGCTTGTAGTGTCAACAATTCTCAAGGTCAATATTTTCAAATCCTTCTCTGATCTGTGCTCACATCATTTTCTCTCCGGGTCACATCTCAGCATTCTTCTTACTAACTAGACCACACCTGATTGAATTTGAGGCTTACTGGGTGATGTACTATAATCTTCCATTTCAAGAACATAATCACATCTAGAAAATTCCCTTCTTTTTGACCATAGAACATAGCGTGTATTATGCCAAGGAGACAAATGACTTAACTATAACTTTCATTCTGCATTATCCAAGAATCAGCCTCAAAAACACCTTATTAAAATGATTTATGTTGGAAGACTGGAGAGATAGTACAGCAAGTAGGACACTTACTTTGCAGTTGGAGGACCCATATTTGATCCTTGGCACCCCAGCTGAGCCCCTGAGTCTGCCAGGAGTGATTCCTGAGTGCAGAGCCTGGAGTAAATACTGAGCATCACTGGGTGTGG
>PVKC010039437.1:0-11728 GCA_004027635.1 Crocidura indochinensis | reverse complement strand
CCCATATCAAATTGTCCTCCTTCCACCTCCATTCCCATCCTACCACCCATATCCACCTCCCTCTCCCTTGGGGCTGCTAGAATAGATGGTCTCCTCTGTGCCTAGCTTACAGCTTAGTGGTCTTATACTTGTTTGGTCTTGGTACTTCCCTTATTTCCCCCTCTAACTGGGAGGCGGGACTAGATAGTTCTAGTTATGCAGTTTTGTTTGAAGAAGTGAAAAGTGATAAACTGGGGTAAAAATCAAATACGCCAAAAATGGGTGGAGTCCTTCTAGAGGCGCTCATCATCCGTTTGAGAGACAAAGGGGAAAAAGAAGGTGAAACACCTAAACAGTGCAAAAAGAATTGTCAAATAAAATAACCAGTGAGCACTCCAACAATAAAGATAAGCACCACATAAAATCCATGGTCTTGAGATAAAAAAAAAATGTGGCTGAGAGAAAAGAAAAAAAAATAAATATGAATGGAGACAATAACTTCAATAACCACACCAAAACAAAGAAATTGGCAAATAGTAGATAGATAAATACAGAAAAATTGTTTTGTGCTTTTTGCCATTTTTTCCCCTCCTGCATAGGCACAGTAAATATTGGGGTCATTCGAAGGGGTAAAGGTTTGGGCAATACTTGTGGTGCCATAAATTGTATTGTAGAGAGCGTGCAAGGCAAGTGCCTTATGCTCTGTTTCTATACCACCACTTCCATTTGTATTTTGCCTATTATTTGTTTATTAATGTGTTTGGGCCACACCTATCAGTGCTCAAAGAGCACTAGGCTCTGTGCTCAAAGAGCACTTCTGGTCGAACTCAGAATGAGGTTTTGGAGATAGGACATAGGTAAACAATAGGTAAATTAACATCCCACCTACTATACTATTGCTGCCACTCTATGTTTTAAAGGGAATATCTGGTTATAGAGCTTTCTAAACATTTTGGGGGAATTGTTTTTTGTTTTGGGGCCACACCCAGCAGTGCTCAGGGGTTACTCCTTGCTCTGCATTCAGAAATCACTCCTGGTAAGCTCAGGGGACCATATGGGATGGATGCTGGGGATAGAACCCCAGTTGGCCAAGTGCAAGGGAAATGTCCCACCCAATATGCTATCACTCCAAGCCCAGAGCTCTTTAAACTTTTGATCTAACCAAAGCTATTAGAGGAGCCAAGCAAGGTTATAACAAAGTCCATCAGGATAATATTTATCCAGCTTTACACTGTTGGAGGTTCTACCTAGAAAACTTTGCCA
This sequence comes from Crocidura indochinensis, assembly GCA_004027635.1. Taxonomy (NCBI): domain Eukaryota; kingdom Metazoa; phylum Chordata; class Mammalia; order Eulipotyphla; family Soricidae; genus Crocidura; species Crocidura indochinensis. The sequence goes on along the minus strand of PVKC010039437.1, from coordinate 10,486 downwards.
CCTACATTTATGCATAAAATCCCTTCAGTAATTAAAATGACAATATGCTTTCTCAGAAGGCAGGTTTTGACCCCAGCATGCAAAAAGGAAGTCCTATATATTTTTTTGTTTGTTTGTTTTGTTTTGTTTTGGGGCCATACCCGGTGACGCTCAGGGGTTATTCCTGGCTATGTGCTCAGAAATAACTCCTGGCTTTGGGGACATATGGGACACCGGGGGAACAAACCGTGGTCTGTTCTAGGCAGACAAGATAAGGCAGATGCCTTATCGCTTGCATTACAGCTCCGGCCCCAGTCCTATTTTAGAATAGATATGCATATAAACTATATGCATATAAACTATAGTCTTAGAAATGAATAAATATTCTCATGGTATTGTTATTTTGCAGTTCCAGATTTTAGGGTTTCTTCTAATAATTCTAATTTCAGAAATAGAATTTTAGCAACCTGTCATTAAACATTTCCTGAAATATATCACAGATGCACTTTTTCATCTATAACATAGACTGCCTAAAGAATGGCAACCGAACAAGTCTCAGATAGAATTAGATACTAGAGTTGCTTATTTATAAGCCATTTAAAAAAATAACAATACTGGAGTCATGAAGAAGCAATTGATGGCTTGGTCTTGGTTTACTGGGAAATAGGTAGCAAATTTCTTACATTTCTAGGCAAAAATTCTAGTAATTTCTTCAAACTTGTGAAGTTGATTTTCCCTGAGAGGTATACTTTTAGATGTAAGTTTAATATTTATTTATTATATGCACATAATTTTCTTGGTCTCTGAACAACCTCTCATACGAATCCATAGTTTATGTGGTCCTAAGGGGCAACCACTATTCCTGATAATACTTAAACTTTACTATCAAGAAATTGAAATTTGGGATCTCATTTAGAGAGTAGAGAGTATCCCTGTACTTTAAGTCATCATATTATTAAGTTGTTCCATATGATTTTCTGCCTCTACTTGTCTTTTATAGTTGAGGGATGATGGTGATTGAACCCAGAGCTTCACATATGCAAAGCACGTGCTCTACCACTGAGGCGTAGCCCCAGTGTTGCCTCACCCCTGGGTACAGATTACTTACCTGAACCCTGCCCATTCCTGGGCGGGGCTTTGGGAACAGGATATTACGTTTACTTTACCTGCAAACCCCGCCCATTTCCTGGGAGGGGTCTTGGAAGGGTATTTAGGTCTGAGGTCTCAGGCTTTCTGTCCTTTTGCCTTAGCCCTTTTGCCCGTTCGGGTCCTGGCCGACATGTAGGTCAGAGGTGACATGGATAATAGGAGATGCAGGGCTAGCTTAAATGGTAGGAACCATATTTGATGGCTAGGGCTGAATAAAGATGTTATCTCTTATGAAGCCTGCCTGAGAGTGAGATTTCTACCTGCCGCTCTCATGAACCTCCAGACCTGCAGGTTATTGGGGGCTGAAGCCAGTGGCGGACATCTCCATCCAAGACTATCCTAAGGCATGTTTTTCTTTACCCAGTACTTCAGTTTCTATTTTAAGAAATTATCTGTGGGTTGGAGAGATAGCATGGAGGTAAGGTGTTTGCCTTGCATGCAAAAGGACAGTGATTCGAATCTCAGCATCCCATATGGTCCACTGAGCCTGTCAGGAGTGATTTTTGAGCGTAGAGCCAGGAATAACCCCTGAGCGATGCCGGGTGTGACCCAAAATCCAAAAAATAAAATAAAATAAAAATAAAATAAAACAAAATTATTAGTTCTCTAGTTGGAGAGATATTAAGTAGATGAGGTATTTGCCTTGTAAGTGGTTGACCCAGGATCAAGCCCTTGAATTTCATAAGGTCTTTGGCACACAACCAGAAACTATTTCTGAGTATAGAGTAAGGAGAAAACACTCCGAGTGTGGCTAAAAAATTGAAATCAACCTCCCACCTGAATAAAATAAAATAAAATACTATGTTTATGGGGGGCCGGGCGGTGGCGCTGGAGGTAAGGTGCCTGCCTTCCCTGCGCTGCCTAGGACGGACCGCGGTTTGATCCCCCGGTTCCCATATGGTCTCCCAAGCCAGGAGCAACTTCTGAGCGCATAGCCAGGAGTAAGCACTGGGTGTGGCCCAAAAACCAAATAAAATAAAATAAAATACTATGTTTAATATACATTGCATGATTGAGTTGGCTATCTTAAGATTTTTTTTCTTAGTAATGAGCAATTTAATATCCATATGAATAATTGCATATGTTTAGAATTTTAGTTTTCAAGGTCTGTTTAAATATGTTACTCATTAGATTTTCCCATGAAGCATGGTACAAAGTGTTATCCCATTTCACATAATAAGCTTACAGATGTTTCAAGGTGGATCTTGAATCTCCAGTTTAACGTGGCTTTGGGAAACAGCAGTGTGTGAAGTAACAAAAAAGCCCTTAACACTCCACTCTTAAAAATATATTTAGGGGACACATGTGGCAGTTCTCAGAGTTTACTTGTGTTCTTAAACTAAAGGATCAGTTTTGGGGCCCGGAGAGAGCACAGCGGCGTTTGCCTTGCAAGCAGCCAATTCAGGACCAATGGTGGTTGGTTCGAATCCCGGTATCCAATATGGCCCCCGTGCCTGCCAGGAGCTATTTCTGAGCAGACAGCCAGGAGTAACCCCTGAGCACTGCCGAGTGTGGCACAAAAACCAAAAAACAAACAAACAAAACATTTTTGGTAGGATCATATGTGGTCGAGAGGTTCAAAACTGGGTTGAAAACATACAAGGTAAGTGCCTTTCCAGGTCTGCAGTCTCCCCTGTGCCTTAAATTTTTCACCAAACATCACATTTGGTGATGCTCAGGGGTTACTCCTGGCTCTGCACTTAGCAATTACACCTGACAGTGATTTGGAGACAATATGAGATAACCAGGATTGAACCCAGGTCAGCATCATATAAGGCAAGCTTACCCTACCCACTGTACTCTCTCTAGCACCTTAAAATAAACCCTTTGTTTTGTTTTTGACTTTAGGACACATCTAACAGTGTTCAAAGATTACTTCAGGCTCTGCAATCAGGAATTACTCCTGCAATGCTCAGGGGACCATATGAGATGCCTAAAATCCAAGACGAGTTTCCCAGGGTACAAGGCAATTGCCCTGCCAGCTCACTACAGCTCTCTCCCCAGTCTTAAAATTATTCTTAAATGGGGGCTGGAGAGGTGGTGCTAGAGGTAAGGTGTCTGCCTTGCAAGCGATAGCCAAGGAAAGATGGCGACCGCGGTTCGATCCCCCGGCATCCCATATGGTCTCCCCCAAGCCAGGGGCAATTTCTGAGCACTTAGCCAGGAGTAACCCCTGAGCATCAAACGGGTGTGGCCCGAAAAACCAAAAAAAACTATATATGTATATATATATATCCTTAAATGCTCCTTGACGGAATGTTACAAAACTATTTGTGACACTTTAGGAAATTATGTTTTAATTTCTGGAAATTAAAAAGAAAAGACAAACATCTACAAAACAAAACAAAAATCCTTAGTCTTTTTGATTCCTCTTTCTGCACGAATTACAATAGCTCAGCACCCACACCCTATGCTCTTTGATAGAAAAATGAGTGGTCTGACCCTGCTACTTAACCTGATTCAACTTCCAAGTAAACAAATGTGTTTCAATTTTATTAATTCTGGACCTACATATGGCAACGTAACATATCAACTTTTTATATTAGTGTCATCCTTGTAGTACCATTGGAAATCTAATAGGAAAGTTATGTAGAAATCTATCATGCTCAATGAGCCTAACCAGTAACACAGAAAGATCAACTAGTGACAATTAGAGCCTGTAAATCCTTAGACACTGACTTTACTAACACTATGGCGAGATATAACAATTATTTCCTATAAACAAATTGACTCTTGTTGATCAAAGTTTTTATATTTCCATTTGCCTTTGTGTTGTAACAAACAAAATGAAGTAAATTTGTGCCTGTAAGGGGCAGGTAGAATTGTGGGTCGATTATTGGAGAAAATGGTGAAGGAAGGTCACATTGGCAGTGATACTGATGTTTAAACATTTAATGCCTGAAATAACTGTATTATAACTTTTTAAATCATGGTGTCGTAAAAATTAGAAAATAAAAGAGTTTTGGTGCTGGAGCAATAGCACAGCAGTGGGGCATTTTGCCTTACATGCTACTGATTACATGCTACATGTTTGATTCCTGGCATCCCATATGGTCCCCAGAGCCTTCCAGAAGCAATTTTTGAGCACAGAGCCAGGAGTAACCCTTGAGCACTGCTGTGTGTGATCCCAAAATAAAAACAATTTTTTTGTTCAAATACACAGTATACTAAAGGTAACAAAGGTATTCCATTTACATGAGCAACTAAATGAACCAAGCTTTGACACATTCCTGTGAGAGGTATTGATTCTTAATCTATTTTGATTTTTTGCTGTGATTCCCTACTGCATAAATAGGATACATGATTTCCAAACTAAACTTTACTATTCTGCATCTTATAAATGAGGAAGTACACCCATTTTGTTTAACATCTTTGAATTTATTTTGTTCTACTAATTTCATTTTTGACAAAAACCATATGCACCAATACAATAAAGGTTAGCAAAGCATCAAGTATTATGATTCCAATAAACTAGCTTTGTCAGTGAACATCATTATAGGAGGTAGTCATATTTGTCTTCAGTAAAATATATTTTTTTGTAAATCAACACATAGAGTCAACACTTTAGACAAAATGTACACTGAAACAATTCTTTACTATGGGGAAGTGTATTTATTGTAGTACTCTAGAAAAGTATTTCACATTCTTTTTTAAACTGATAGTCTTTTTATTTCAGGATGTTCAGAACAAACATGGTTGTACCTGGAGTTTGGAGGGCTATTCCCACTCTGCTTGCTTCAGGTTACTGGGAGGACAATTTAATGCTAATGGTTGAATCAAGGCCACCAGTTCCTTAATTTCTTTATTTATTATCTGTTCCCACCCCTTTCCTCTTCCAATCTTCTTTCCTTACTGTGCCCATCTATCATACCAGTACCCTATCTTATCATTTTACTTGTGCTCATTTTGAATTATCCTGGAGGCCTATGTGGCCAAGTTTAGTTGCTTTAGAGTTAAAAGATATGGAGGAATGCAACTGGCACTAAGCCTTTTGTTTCATTCTCTTAATCAGGATATTATCTGGTTCAACAAACTTATATTTTCCAATATATTTATCTTCAATTTTACTGTATTAATGAGGGATTTTTGTTTTTATGACATTTATTATGTAAGTGCTAAGTCCACCTGTTTGTAGTTATTTTATCATTGTAGGGAAAATTTTTTGATACCCATTAAATGCCCTTTTCTAGATTCGATAAGTGGATAAGTGGCATATTAAGAGTCCAAGAGCCAATGGCATTTCACAGTTATATTTAGCAACCACGATTAAGTTGCAGTTGCAGGGTTCAAGCAGAGAGGTAACTATGCTGCCAGCAGTAGTCTATAATTCAAAGGCAGTCTTGGGAGTCAAACTTGGAATGTCTTTTGTCCTCTAATCATGCATTTTGTATTTCCCTAGGGAATGGTGAGAAAATCTTGATGTTCCCTTAGAACTCCCACATTATTAGTCTCATCTCAGGACTAAGATTCTCTCTGCTCTCAACCTTCTAACTTCAAAGTTAGCGCTACTTCTAATTTTTATTTTTAGGACAACCATTATTACTTTGCTTTTCAACAAATGGTGTGTGAACGGGGGAATTTATTGTGCCCTGGTGAAGGAAAATTATGTCTGGAATTCCTGTCATTTCCAAGTCACTAAAGCAGTATTTTTATAGTTATATGTAAAACAATATTGCATTTTACAAAGAAAACAGATTATTTTATGCTCTTGAGAGTTTTCTCTGTAAACAGCTATAGAAAAGTACAATGCCTGTACATATACGACATTATTTACTTTCATTCATCAAAATGTGTTTTATCTTTTTTATATAAACACTAAAGAATTTGGAGCCAGAGAAAGTATAGGAGGTACTTGAATTTGCCTTGAATACATTGCATTACTATCTCTCCAGTTCCTAAGAAGTACTTTAAATTTCCATAAATTTCATTTTGTAGTGGATTGTCCCATTTTTTAAAATATATGCCAAGACAAATGTGTAGGTAGAGTCAGGATGTGTAGATAGAGTCAAGAATCTCACTTCAAAATTTTTATTGTGTTACTCTTTGTAATCGATCTATCACCCTACCATTTTTTTGTTTCATGTTTGCTTATTTTTATTTTAGAGCCATAGCCAGTGATGCTCAGGGTTTATTCCTGACTCTGAGTTTAAGAATCACTCCTGATGGGCTTGAGGGATTTACGCTGTGTTAGGGATCAAACTTGGATCAGTTGCCTACAGGACAAGTGCCCTACTCACTGTTTTATTGCTCTAGCCCAAATTTCTCTAGAACCAAAATAGAAATTGAATCTACGATCCTCAGATCCAGAGGCTGATGTCTTTCTTATCAATTAGGCTACTGAGTCACCACATTCTTGCTTCTTTCCTTTAATGATTGACAACCACTCTTATTTTCTGGAGGAATTGCATTGCCTTTTCCAGAATGATATGCAAAATGGAATTACATACTTAAAATCTTTGCATTTGGCCTTTTTTGTTTGTTTGTTTTGTTTTTTGTTTTTTTGGGCCACACCTGGTGATGCTCAGTGGTTACTCCTGACTGTTCATTCAGAAATTGCTCCTGGCTTGGAAAACAATATGGGATGCAGGGATGGGGGATGGTCTTAGGTCGGGAAATGCCCTACTGCTGTGCCACTACTGCTCCGGTCCCTGGACTTTTGACGTGGGTGAAAATACATTTGAGGGGCTGGAGTGATAGCACAGTGGTAGGGTGTTTGTCGTACGTGTTGCCTACTTGGGAAGGACCCTAAATTTGATCACCAGCATCCCATATGGTCCCCCAAGCCTACCAGGAGTGATTTCTGAGCACAAAGCCAGGAGTAACCTCTGTACACCACTGGGTGTGGCACAAAACTAAAACAAACAAAAACCCCCAAACAAACCAAAATATATTTTTGAGTGCCAAAACTTGGAAGAAATGTGCATATGACTATGAAGACCTACCTAATAGGAAGAGGTTAGGGATGCTGTCACATATTCTGAAAGGCATAAAACAAGCTTCCAGAGGTATAACTGCCAGGTCTAATTCATTCCTTTTGAGAATGACCACACTTAGCAGTGTTTAGGAGATCACAAACTCTTTAGTTCCTGAGTTAAGTTTAGCCACATGCAATGTCAACACTTTAACATCTTTACTATTTCTCTGATCCATTCTGAATAATAGTCATTGCATGAATGTTATATAAGTCATTTCCCATTTACCTGTTAAAGGACATTTGAAATGTTCTAGTCTCTTGGTTATTGGTTCTTGGGGGCACACTCAGCAGAGCTCAGGGCATACTCCTGGCTCTCCTCTCAAGAATAATTTATATGGAAAATCAACGGTGTGCCTGGTATTGAACCAAAATTAGCCATGTACAAGGCAAGCACCCTACCTGCTGTACTATCTCTCTAGCTCCCCAGTTTCTTTGGTCTATTAATAAACAGCAGCAATAAAAGTAGTATTTTGGTGGGATGAAGTGATAGCACAGTGGGTAGATCATTTGCCTTGCAAGCATTTAACCTGTTTGACTCCTGGCATCCCATCCTATATGATCTCCTGAGCTAGCCCAGAGTGTTTTCTGAATGAAGAGTCAGAAGTAACCCCTGGGTGCCACTGGGTGTGGCCCCCTAAAACAAGTAGTATTTTTGACTGCATATTAAGTGTATGTTTATAAGCAATATCAAACCATTTTCTTAAAGTAAAATAGCTATACATTTTCATTTTGTATTTCTACCATAACTATATGAAATTTCTGAATATTCCGCATCTTAGTAGTCTTGATATTTTTGTTCCTTTAATTTTCCAAGAGGGGTGTGTGCCTATTAGTGTGTAGGGATTATTGCTGGGTCTGTACTCAGAGATACCTCCTGGCAGATTTTGGAAGAATGTATGTTGTACTAGGGATCTGAACTGATATTTACCACCTGTAAATATGAACCTTAACCCAGTACTATATCTGATGATTTGTAAGAGCTTCATGAATTTCTCACAGTTTATTGAAAAAAATGGAACATAACATTGATGCTCCCATTTGTATAGCTTGATGCCTAATATCAGGTGATCTCATAGAAACAGTATCTGAGCAGAACAAAGAAAATTTAGTTATCTTGGATTCAAGTGTTTGTGAAATATTTCCCTCTATTAGCTGGCTGCTGAAATTGCTTCTAAGAAATAATATAGACGAGATTAACTTGTTATCTTCTCTTAAAATTTTTGATATTCTCATCTATTTTACATGCCATAGTAAACTTAGTATATATGTTTATCTATCTTTCTATCTATGTATTTATCTATCTATAATTTCATTAATACTCCTAATTTCCCTAAGTTAGATGTATTAGCAGTACTGAGGAACAGCTTGTATTATAATTTTATTTACAATAAACTTCAAATTTTTCTTCAGAATTAGCCAGTTATAATTCTATATCATCCTACTCATACTCATGATTTTCAGGTAAGGTTATTAGATAATAAAACCCCACTATATTGAATGCCTGTTATCTTCTTAACTTTGGACATTATTCCATAAGGGCTTAAAATTATGGTATTCAGGGGCCGGGAGATAGCATGGAGGTAAGGCGTTTGCCTTTCATGCAAAAGGTCATCGGTTGGAATCCCGGTGCCCCATATGATCCCCCGTGCCTGCCAGGAGCAATTTCTGAGCATGGAGTCCTGAGCACTGCCGGGTGTGACCTAAAAAACCAAAAAAAAAAAAAAAATTATGGTATTCAATATGAATGGAAAGACTTAAAATGTTATGTCATAAGGCTAGCATTCTTAATTTGGTAATTTGCTAATGAGGCCTTTCTTCACTTTTATGAAGAAAAGAAAAAGAGGCCTTCAATTTGTGATGCAGATGCTTTGGCATTTTACTCCAAATAATTTAACAGGAAACCTTGGTGCCTGTGGCCTCTGGCACTCAGAGAACTATTACGAGAATTATTAGTTCAGCATGCCCAGAAGTTCTCCCACAGTATATGGGAATAGCTAAGGTTAAATAAAATGTAAGCCCAACTCTGATTACTAGAGAATTTGTAGTGAACACAGTCTTCCTCTAGATTCCCCCAAACCACAGTATTTTAATGATACATATGCCTACTACTAAATTTCACAGCAATTAAAACATTGATTTGCACTCAATTTTTGGACATTTATGTTCAATTTTTAAGTCTTGGGAGATAGTACAGGAGTTAAAGCTCTTGCCTTGCAGTATATAGTCTCCAGAGGACCGCTAAATGTGATAAAAAAAAAATTGGAGAGATGCAGTGTCTTTTTAAAGATACCAGGAAGGAATCTGGAACAGCCTTGTGGGCTGTGACCACATACCTGGTAGGTGAACAGAACCTTGATGGGATTAAGTTCGATGGGGTATCTTCCTCAGCAGTCTCCTGAAGGGATCAGGAAGCCCTAATGTGATCACTGAGTACAGAGTCAGGAGTAAATTCTGGGCACTTCCAGGTGTGATACCCCAACCAAGAAAACAAAAAGTAAAAGTGCAACCATGGTATTAAGTAATTTATTTTTGTTCATTCTATTCTGAATATCATTTAATATTTCCTTTCTATTTGGTGGAGAGGGTCATTCGGCCTCACCTAGAGTACTCAGGGGTTAGTACTGCTTTTGCTAGGGAGTGCACCCTACAGTGCTCAGGAGATTACCTGATGTGACCTTTGGCAATACTTGGGGAACCATATGCAGTGCCAAGTATCTAAACAAGTTAGCCACAAGTAAGGCAAAAGTTTTAAATTTGTACCACCTTCCTGGTTCTTATTTTACATTTTCTTAGGTTGGAAGGTTTACTCATTACTCACAACATTTATTACAATTATAAACTGATAGGTTTATTTGGCACCTCATCCTTAATTAGACAGCTAGTCCTAAATTAGTTATTTTCTTTTTTTTTTTTTTTTTTGTTTGTTTGTTTTTTGGGCCACACCTGGTGAGGCTCAGGGGTTACTCCTAGCTATTCGCTCAGAAGTCGCTCCTGGCAGGCACGGGGGACCATATGGGGAACGGGGGGATCGAACCGAGGTCCGTCCTAGGTTATCGCAGGCACCTTATCTCCAGCGCCACCGCCCGGCCCTAAATTAGTTATTTTCACATTCAACCTGACTTATAATGCAGATGAAGAACAAGGCCCAATAGGAACACAGACACACGCCAAGCCCTGTTTCTTCTTAGTTGGGACCTTGAGAACATTGTTTCTGGGCATTTCATTTTTCTCATGTCTCAACTGTAGATAATAATACATCTTTATAATGTGATCGTGAGGATCAGATGAAAACGAAAAATATTGAGTGTTTAAACATGTAGCAAATATTCAAAATATTGGTATTTGCTTTATAGATACTAGCTCTTAAAAGTACTTTTTTTTTTT
>PVKC010039436.1:0-12552 GCA_004027635.1 Crocidura indochinensis | reverse complement strand
TTTTAAATAAAGAAAGATAAAGGTGAAATATTGACAGGTAAACAGGCTAACTTTATTTATGAGAATTAAGGGTTTAAACTGCCGAAGATTGTGTTTGTCTTTCTAGTAAAATAAAATATAAGATTTCTAAAAGTGTAAAGCTTGAAACAGTAGAATAATAGCTAGCAGTTTTTTTTTAAATTCACTTATCATCTTCAAAATGTCTAGAATAGATAGTGAAAATATTTAGAAGATTCTAGGAAATTTTTTTATTTAGATGTCCCAACTATTTTCAGTTTCTATAATTGATATAATCTATAACATTTTAAACATAGAAACATAGAGGACAAGGAATACTCTAGATAAATTTGATTAAATACAAAGGTTGTGTGATAATAGTTATTGTGAGCTGATAAAATTGGTAATTCCAGTTGATCTGGCATTAAAAAATGAAGCGACCTGAAAAAATATCTTCAAGTTTATAAAATAAAATTCAAATAATAAATTAATCAGAAAAGCCTCTGGATTTTAAATTTTAGGTTTATAATTATAAGTTATTATTATAATTATAAACATATATTCTGCAATATCTACATATCAATAACTTCATTTCTACTGCTCCAATACCTCTAACATTAAGTTGAGATATCTTTTAAGTTCTGAATAAGAGGGAACCAAATTTCTATTTCCTGTTGTTGCTTTTCATCAGTTAAACCCACATGTTTGCAGAATACTATTTCAATATAATATATTGTAGTATTAAACAGTTGATGGGAACAGTCAAAAGATAAGGTCTCCCACATTACTTAATATAACATATTAACTAATTTTTAAATGCCTTCATTTTATAATCTAGTATGGAATAGACTTCTATTTAAAATAAATGTAGAAACACATGTTTATGGAGAATCTTAACTTTGCCTATGCAGAGACCCAGATAAATGCTTTTTATACAACATCATACAAAATTTTCTTATATTTGATGTGGTTTGACTAATCTTTCCTTTTTCACTATATTCCTCTGTAGATGTTGTAGCAAAGACTTTGGATGAAAAATTAGTGGAGCCAATTGTTAACATTTTTTCTTAGTATCAAAAAAATAGAAAGAATAAAACATCCCTGAATATTTTGGGGCAAGTAAGCAGGTAGGAAAATAAAGAAGAATTAGACTAAAATATTAGGGTTCACATGGTAAAATTCCTGATGAATGAAATATACAAAATGTGGTAAAACCTGGTGAGTAAAGGTGGTAAGAAGACAAATCTATTTTGATAAGGGGAACACACTTGAATGATTTTGCTGTATGATGACATATATATACATATTTATATATACTTATAGAGATTCATATGTAACTGTACTCCTGAAATTTTATATTCTTTTTTGTTTTGTTTTTTTTTTTTGGGTCACACCCAGCAGTGCTCAGGGGTTACTCCTGGCTTCATGCTCAGAAATTGTTCCTGGCTGGCACGGGGAACCATATGGGGCACCGGGATTCGAACTGATGACCTTTTGCATGAAAGGCAAACGCCTTATCTCCATGCTATCTCCTGGGCCCCTGAAATTTTATATCTTATAAACAAAAGCAAATTAGTGAAATTTGTTCATTCTAAACATAAAATAATTAGAAATATAATTTAAAAGTTTATTCTTCAATTAGATTATGTATTTATTAATACACTTTTAAATAATTTTGTACAACAATAAGTTTTCTGGTGAAACATTTTAAAAGACAATAAAACACATTAAATATAAAGAAACAGCAAAGGGCAATATAGAAAATGTATTGATTTCATATTCCATAAAGGTTACATCATTTACATAGATATTAAACACAAATGGGAATGATGGCCAGTCTCTGATGCAAAATAAAACTGAACTAACCAGCAAAAATCTTCAGTGAATGGAGTGCAATGAGTCGATGAAAGTATAGCCAAGACTGTAAAGAAGATAATTTGGATTGTATGTCATGTTCAAATTGACCTTATTATTTGGTCTATTGTCAAACTATCTCCTTTATTCACAATGCCTACTTTAAGACTTATTTTTAAAATACTTTCTTTTCTTTAATATTTAAGATTCATAAATAGATTGATCTACATTTTCAAAATAACTGGCATACTTCTTAAATGTAATCTGGCTTTACTCAACTTTAAGCTTTATTAACCTCAAAGGTATAAATAATTACAATTAAAATGTGTACAATTTCAATTTTGTATTTATAAAGTTTTTAATTTATTTTAATCAGCATACACTTTTAAAATTCAAGCATAATTCACATAGAACATATTAGTTTCAAGTATATTGTATCACAATTCAAATTTTCTATATTATTCAATCCATAAAATATTGTAAAACAATATCCACAATAAGTCTAGTTAAGAAATTACCATTATCTCTATGCATAGTTGAAATTGTTACTGATGAGAGTTTTTAAAATCTCCCAGTAACTTTTAATATGTAATAAGGTATTAATAATTATTGTTACACTGCAATATATTAAATACATAAGCTTGTGCTCCATTTAATAAGATAACCCCAAAAATGTGACACAAAATATACAAAGTTAAAATCTATAAGAATTTAAAATAACAAAATGCTATTGATATTTTAGTTTTTATTTCTTATTGAAGTTATATAATCTTAAAATCAAGATTTTATTTTTGTTTTTTTTGGGGGGAGGGGGACCTGTTTGATGCTCAGGGGTTACTTCTGGCTAAGTGCTCAGAAATCGTCCCTGTCTTGGGGGGACCTCATGGGACTCCAGGGGGTCAAACCGTGGTCCTTCCTTGGCTAGCGCTTGCAAGGCAGATACCTTACCTCTAGCGCCACCTCTCCGGTCCCAAATCAAGATGCTCTTTTAGCACATCCAACGTTAAGCTTTATAAAATTAATTCATTCTGTACTTTTTTATCTACACAATTAATTATGTGTCTATACACTTACACCTGGGCTGATAGTATTGTGGATTGGGCATTTGTCTTACATGCAACTAACCCAGATTCTATTCTAGTCACAACATATGTTCCCCTGAACACTGCCAGAAGTGAATTCTGAGTGGAGAGCCAAGAATAATTCCCGAGCATACCATTAAGTGTGCCCAATCCAAAAAATAATAAGAAAAGAAAGATGGGTTCTAATTACTGTAATCTTTGTCTTATGGAGCATGTGACCTAGAATATACTACAAGTCTATAAATAATTCCAGTGTGATAACTGAATCAGTAAATGTGGACTAGGGAATATTTAATACTATATATGCATATATATTTTAAACCATCTTCGCTTTATTAAAATAAATTTCTTCACTGAAGGTTTTATAGTAGAAATGCTTTGAATCACAAATTTATAAAAATTATAAATATTCAATACACAGTAGCAGACATATAAAATTAAAGAATGTTACCATTTAGTGTACTTATGACTGAGTCCCTATCAATAACTATTCTCCCACCATAAGAGGTACATCATTTTTGATAGTAAGAAAACAAAACAATCTTTCTTTCTAGGGTTCCTTTTATTTGATAGCAATTATATAGGGGCTTCTGTCTTAAAACCTGGACTATGATTTGAATATTATACGGACATTATCTTCTCAGAGCTCTAGGTCTTGGTTCATAAACTAACATTTTCTTTTTTCAGCTTTAATAACTGTGAATTTTTCAGACTATATAAACAATAAGTCATGGCTCATCAAGTCCATAATTAATGTGGAAACAAATGTTGCATCTCTAAAGAGAATATGCTGTTTATATGAAGATTCACAGTTGATAGGGATAAAACCATTTTGTCTGGGTGAAATGATAGTAGTTGAAAATTGATGATAAATTAATTAATTCTTATTTTCACTAGAATTACTTTTTTGGTGGGGGTTTTGGGTAACAACCTGTGAGCTTATTCCTAGCTCTGCATTAAAAATCGCTCCTGGCAGGTTCGCGGGGGTGGGGTGGGGCATATGGGATGTCAGGGATCAAACCAGGGTCTATCCAGGTCCACAGCATGCAACGCAAATGCCCTACCGCTGTGCAATCACTCCAGTCCAGAATAGGTAAATTATTCTAAAAGGTAATCTAAAAGAGTAAATTTCGGCTGATGTGATAATACAGCAAGTCTGATATTTGCCTTGTAAGAAATTGACCCAAATTTGATTCCTGGCATTGCATATGGTTCTCTTAGCAACTTCAAGGATGATCCCTGAATATAGAGTCAGGATTAAGTCCTGGGCTCAGCCAGATGTGACCCAATAAGAACAAAGTATAACTGTATTATAAAATTCATGTGTTTTAGAATACCACAATCAAAATTCCGACATTACTTATGGAAATACGTGGGTGGGATAAGAGAGATAGTACGTGTTAAAGCACTTGCTTTGTATGGACCAATCTGATTCAACACCTGGTACAATACATGAGCAAAAGCAAAGAGTAAGCCTTGAGCACTACATGAGTAAGGCAAAGCAACAAAAACAACATAAAAACTTAAACACAAATCTGTAGAGATATATGCAACTTCTTTTTTATACAGCATTATATTTTTAATATTCAAGGTCTTAAATAACCTGTAATTGTCCTCTGCAAATGATTAGATGAAGAACTTGTGTGTGGGGGGGTGGGGAGTAAATACACAGTGGAATACACATCACTGATTTGAGCCTAAAGAGAGCAACCAGGCATCAAAGGTGCAAAGCAAACAAGTACAAAGCAAGTACAAAGCAAAGGACAAAGCATATCAAAGTGAGAACAAAGGTGAAGCTCTGACTCTGTGAGACTACAAACATTACTGGGTATGACCCAATGTCCTCCAGGAACCACTAGCTCTAGTAACACATCTCTGGTTCTAGCCCTGAACTGTTCAGCTGGGATGGTCAGGTATTGGTGGAAAGTGTGACCATCCCATGCTCTCAACGCTGCCTGGAGACCACTCCGCAAAATAAGATGAAATATTTTCATTTGCAATGAAATGACTAGACCTAAATGGTAATATATTTGGTTAGAAAGAGTAAAACAAATGATATCATGTCACTCTGATGCAGCAAATGAAGAAACAAGCTAAGAAAAAATTAATATTTATATGACATGACCAAGTTAGTGACTGACAGGAGGGAAGAGGTTACCTCAATTAAGAGGTTAGGAAGATGGAACTGGACTTTTATTGGTGGACATGATGCTTCTCATAAATATACTAAATTACAATGACACTCTAGCTAAAACCTATATGTCATAATGTAATGTTGCCTCAATGTTCTTTAATGTGTGATATTTCATTAGGATAATAAATTAGACAACACAATTTAAAATGCTCTTTAAGAGAGATCTGAGATAAGAATGAACTATAAATCTAGCATACACAGTCTCTATAAATACATTATCTAACATAATTCTGACACCTGTTCATCCCTGCTCTAAATAAATTTCAAATCATAAAACTTTCTTGCATCATACTAATCAAAACAATAGGGTCATTGTTTTGATGTTCAATTTATTAGCAATTAAGTTATCTCAATAGAAAACTCTTAGATGTTTTATATCATTTGCATGTAAGCTACTGTTCTAGTTCATTAAAAAAAGTAACTTCAAGTGAAGAAATAAATGATAGTTTAATTAAAAAATGTTTTGTTTTGTGTGCCAAGCCTGACAGTACTCAAGAATTAGTCTTGACTCTGTGTTTGGAGGATCACTACTACTGGCCTGGCTGTGGAATCATGTATGATCCCAGGGGATTGAACCTAGGTTGTCCACAAACAAGGCAAGCTGATGTACTATAGCTCAGGTCTTATGACTTAAAAATTTAAAGTTTAATAATTTCAACTATATTTATGTGAATTTATTGATTTAAAATACTACCATGATTTGGTGTTGGTTTAAATGGACATTCAAAAAATGATTGTAGGGGACTCAACATGATGTATGGGGGAAGAGGGGAGTGTTAGGATCATGATCCACACCTGGGGGTACTGAGAAAATTTTGTACTAAGTCAATACAGTCAATACATGTATGGGGTATGCTTTACCACTTTACCCATATTCCCAGTCTTAATAATGTACACTTTAGGTGCATTGTGTTTGGTTTATTTTAATGGAAAGGTCTACTAAAAATACTAGCTGTGGATCGGAACTATAGCTCAAGGGTTAGATGCCTACATTGTATATAACTGAACCCTATTCATTATATGGGTACCATATATAGTTCTCAAGCATCTCCAGGAGTTACCCTGAGCACAGAACCAGGAGTAAAGCACATGTGATTCAATCCCCCACCTCAATAGCATCAACAAAACCCAAAACTTTGTACTGTGACAGATATACAGGTGGTTATTGAGTTATCTAAAATATAGAGAAAATTATTTGGTGCAAACCTGACATGAATATATATTACTTCCTCCTGAGTCTTCAACAAATATAAATTACATGAAGAGTTTTATTTAAACCAAAAAAAGACCTCATCAGACTACTTGATATACTTTTAGCTATGTGTACAAACTTACAACATATCACCAAAACATATCAATTAAAATGAATATCTATCTTAACATTGAAATCCAGCAGGATTAATAAATAACTCCATTGAGCATGAAGTATCAAAGCACCTGACTAACAAGGGTGAAACCATCAATTCAGTCCACAAGGTTTAAGTACAATCTGTTGGCAATGATATTTCCTCTATTTTTCATCTTCAAGCCTCTTCCCTTAGAGTAAATAGCTGTTTATCCACTAAGTATATGAGTTTGTTACTGTTTCTAGTTTGTTTTTCTTAGTTAATATATTTTAAATCTTCTACATACAAGAGAAATCATACAGTACTGTCTTTTTATCTATATTATTTTACTTAACATAATACCCTCTAGATCTGTGCAATAGCACAAATGCTGCATTCCATCTTTTTCATAGTGAAATTTTATTCTACTTTATGCATATATCTGTCTGCAAATGAGCACTCTAATTGAATCTATATCAGATTATTGCATAAAACACTGGAACATATAATTCCAAATTAGTGGGTTTTTTTCTCATTATATATACACAGAAGAGGAAAATTTTAATTTCAATTTATATATAAATCCTTGTGATAAATATTTTATTAATGTTCTAAAATAACATCATACTATTTTATGTAAAATTTCTAAAAATTTACTACCAAGCAACACTATGAGCTTTCCCTTTACTCATCTTCCTTATGTTAGTAGGAAAGTTCCCTGGCTAGAAAAATTCTTGCACTGCAAAGTGAAGGCAATTTTGCTTGACTGAGCTGGACTTAACAGTGACTTTTTTCAGTCAAGAAGAGCCTATAGATCAGACAGAGGAAAACCATGACCACCATTTGCACAGTGAACATAGCATACTTCTCAAGATGTTGAACCATCTGCAAGCCTTAGATCTTTCTGGTCCTGGGTGGGTACAAGCAGTGAGGCAGAACTTTGATTAGCATCTAGTTCTATTATGTGAATCAAGAGAGGAACCCAAAAATATTAAAGTGCAGAAGTTTTGTTCAGCTTTCTGCCTGTGTGGAAAAAGGAGTAGAGAAACAACCAGGTGATAAAAGGTCTTCCTGTTCTCCCAGGTCTTCCTGGACTGTACTCCTCAGCCAGCAGAGAGGTAGAGGCAGAAATGACAAAAGCATCAGACTGTACTGTAAAAGGCTTTGTGACTTGATAGAGGAAAATGAATAACAAAGTATACCAAAAATAATAACAGAATAAAATACTAAAATACTTACACTTCTGCTTAGCTCTGTTATAGCATTATGTACAAAAGTATTCATAATTTTAAAATTTTGGACTGATAAGAAGTATATGTCATCTTCAATAGCTACCTATTTGAACTTCTCTGTGTTCCATTTTACAATATATTTTACAAAAAGGTTTACATTTAAATTCACACTCTTGTTGATTTAGTATATGTTGAAAGATTATGATTAGTGTTATTATTTTTTTGATTAGTTTTATTTTTTACCATTTTAATTCCCACTCAGAATTTAATATATGCCCTTTTGTCACTGACTTATAGTCAGAATAGTTATTTTTATGTGTTTTTAGCATTTTATTATGTAACTCTACTGTACTCCAAACTCAGACAGTATTAAAATATATACAAAGAGAGGTTGGTATTTCTTTTGGGGGTAATACAAACATTAATATGATAGTCACTAAAACATTCTCAATTTGACCAAATATATATACTCTAGATCAAATCATATCAAAAAGCAGACAAATCAAAGATAAGGGAAGTCCCCTCTACCATATTATAATAAAAATACTGGAAAAAAACAACAAGAAAGAGAAAAGTAATTTGGCAAAATTAGATTTTAGGAACAGTTTTAAAAATTGCATGTAGGCAGTATAATATTTCTAAAATTCTTAAACACTAATATACTATAACTAAATAAGTCATTTATACTTTGCATGCTTTTACTTATTTACTTTTTGGTCTGTGTCATACCCAGGAACTCAGGGATTACTCTTGGCTCTAAGCTTAAAATCACTCCTGGAAGTCTCGGGGGACAATATTAAATACTGTAGACTGAACCCAGTTGGCTGAGTGCAAAGCAAACACCTTACCGAGTGCGCTATTGCTAGAACCACAGCCATGTATGTATGCATATATACAAAGATGCTTGTTGCTTGTTTGCTTTTTTGAGCTATACCCTGAAGCACTCAGAGTTTACTCCTGGCTCTGCATTATGAAATCACTCCTGCCAGGCTCAGTGGCCCATATGGTAAGCCAAGGACAAAACCTGGGTTAGCCACATGCAAGGCAAGAGTTCATCCCTCTGTGCTTTTGCTCCCCTCACCCAATCATATATATTTTTAAGGGGATCACACAGACTGTTCCCAAGACCAATAACTGCAGATTAATGCTTCAATTCTTGTTTGGGGTTTGATGTTGGCCATGTTGTGTGTGGGTGCTCAGAAGTCCAATTCTAGATTCCTCCAGAGGTCATGCAGTCTTGGGTATTAAACGCAGGACCTCATATGCTTCATCATTTTGAGCCATATTACTACTAATAAAATGATTTATTATTAGATATGTATGGTAACTTATTTAAGGTGGAAGTAAAATGACATCTGTAATTTATTGTTCAAATAAATCACTAGGTAAAAATAGACAAGCAAATAAACAAAATGAAATGGTAGCTATAAATATATCAGTAAAATATAAAGAGTACATGTATATCCAAAATAACATACTTTCAACTGCTTTATGTTTGGCTTTTTAAAAATCCCACAGACAATGAATTAAAATGGCTCCAGGACTTAGATTTATTATGGAGTGCAAAGGAAAAACTCATTTCCTCCAGAATAAATTTGGGAGAGTGAACATATCAGAAATTATGGTGAAAATCAAAGAAAATTTATGAAGTTATTTGTTTCTTCAATGTTACTAACTTTACAATGTGTATAAATTTCTGACCAGCATATTTTTTCATGTAAGTTAAAGCTGGTGTGTTCTAAACACTTCTGTTGCAGACAGAACAAGGCAGTATGTATTTCTGAAGTAATGCGGAAGCCGAGTAATGAATGAGTCTATTTTTCTTAGGAATACTGGGTGGTGTTTTGGTCTGTGCTGGAATCTGTGAAAACAAGATTTAGATATCAACACATAGCTAAAGTCCATCCAGAAAAACTGATATGAAATCTGTAACATCACTCCCTTGATATTTTTTATGAATACATTTTGATAAAGCCACGTCTTTTCTTAGAAATGATCCTTCAAAGACTTTCAAATTTCAATAGAATAAATCTAATGCATTTAGCTAAAGTTATAACTGCTCCATACTTGGCCACTAGCTCAATTTCTCATAGTTCTGCTTGATTTACTATATTGTACAGACAATTCAAATTAAAGTCTGGTTCCGATGGTTCCAATGTTGTTGTTTCTTTTTTATTCTCTCTTACTGACTCTGCCTGTGATCTATCTACATGGTCTTATACACTCTCATCTGTCAAGATTAGATTTGAATCCAAGGTTAAATTCCATGTTCTTCAGTGTCATCAAAAGAAAATAAAACTGTGCTTCAAAACTTTCAAATGACAGCCTCTTTTTTCACACACTGCTTCTCAACTTTTGTGACATATAATTTAATATATTTTTGTCATTTATGCTTTTTTAGAAGTATAATGAGAACTCAATAAACTGGCAATTTTCAATGTTATATGTATTTCTATTGTAGTAATCCTGACAGAATTAAATGTTATGTGCACTGACATGATAATGACCCTGGTTGATGAAAAGCTAAGACCTATTAAGGCATAATATATCCTACTGATATTCTGTATTTATTAGTTTTATAGCTGGCTTTTTTTTTTAGTTTTGGGGGCATTTTTGTGCTGCTATACAATTTTACCTAGAGGAAAACAAGAATTTTGTTCATTACTGATTATTCTCTTGTCTACTAGTGTTCTAGGTTTAAAATAGAATGCCATAGGTTCTCTTTCAAATTTCACAATGAAAAATGAGGACAAATTTACTGAAAGAAAGATGGTAAGCAATAATGAAAATCAGGACTTCACTGAATATTAAAGATTATTTAGTTGGTTTTTGGGTCACACTTGGTGTGTTCAGGGCTTACTCCTTGTTTTATGCTTAAAAATTAATTTTGGCAGTGATTGGGGGACCACATGGGATGCTGGAGATTGAATCCAGGTTGTCTACATGAAAGGCAAGCACCCTACCTACTATGCTATCTCTCAAGTTCTTAAATATTAATTTTGATTCTAGAAATTCATGTTCAATTGAAGTATAAAATATAAAATAAAATTCTCTAAAAGAACAGTATAATAACTAGCAGTACAAATACAAATAACAAAACTTTAATAACAAAATAATAAGACAAATGAACAGAAACAAAGAGTTTATAGAAAACTTTGGAGTCTGAAAAATAGTTCAAAGGACAGATACCACAAAGATTCAAACCCAGCAACCCAATGTTGCTGAGAGAGGTCCCATCACATTAAATACCAAATTGAGAATGGCACCCAGATCTGCCACAAAATTAGGAAAGCAAACTTAAATAAAATAAAATGTATAGATCTAAAACTGAAAATGCTCATTTAAGGTTAAATCATAGATATCTAGAGATACAATACAATGGGTAAAATGCTTGACTTGCTCCTGATAAACCAATATTAATCTCCATCACTTAATATGGTTTCCAGAACCCAACCAGGGGTTCTGAGTAAAGAGCCAGGAGGTAGTCCTGAGCACAACTGGTTATTGCCACAAACTAAATATATATGTCTATAAGCATATGGACATATATATTTATATATACATGTCTATATATGTACAGATGAAAGAAAGAAAGAGAGAGAGAAAGAAATAAAGAGAAAGAAAGAAAGAGAAAGAAAGAAAGAATGAAATAAGGGCTTCATAGATAATATAGAGACATACATATATATTCTATGTATATATATTGAATAAAAATATAGAGAGAAAGAATAAAAGACAAGTGGACTATTAATAGTTAAATAGGAAAGGAATTCAGAAAAGTTACACTTTGAAAATTACAGTAAAATATAAGCATTTAAATAAGTGCAACTCAAAGCAATAAAAGGACCTAATTTCATGTGCATAAAATTAGCTAAAAATAAGAAACTCCAATGTGTAAAAGGTTTGTAGAATGAATTATGCTCCCCCAGATTCATATATTGACCTTCTCAATTTCAACACAGTGCTATTTTGAAACAAAGTCATGAAAACAATTTAAGGAAACCAGAATATGTCACTCCATATACCTTTAATATATGCATTATTTGTAGTCGATGGCAATTAAGAAACATCTCATGCAGAAAATGATTCCCCTTTTCTGCCTAAAGGTTGAATATAATTTGTTCTCTTACTGACACAATCTTATCAGTGAAGAGTTGTCAAAGTAATGATCTGTAAACAAACCTTAACTACATTGGTTTTCTCAGTATATTTATCTTTGCACAATTTGCCCTCCTTGGAAGACTAAAATTACTTTTCTTTGCATGTCATTTCTCTACAAGTTTATTGCTGCTTGTTTAATATGCCATGGAAGCTGGTCTTCTAAACCATGATTTTGAGTCACTTGGGGTTTAGATTTTTCCTAGGATGTGTTTTTCCCATTAATCTGTTATTTTGTTAGTAGCTCCACCGAGTGCCTACGATAAGTAGAGGTAAAATTTTACTTTGGTTATAGTGCACTCTTTTTAGGATTCATGCTCTCAGAATGAGAAACTCCAGAAGATTCACACAAACACTCCTCTCTACCCTTACTTTCTCCCTCTCTCTCTTTTTCTTTCTCTTCTCTTCTTTCTCCCTTCCCCCTTCTATTTCTCTTCCTCCCTTGGTCCACAGCACACTTAGGAAAGAACATGAAATGAGGTAACAGTTGTAAAGAAGGATACAGGCAATAAAAGGAGAGAGTTTTCAGTGGCCCTAGCCAGGCTGAGACTAATCGTGGACTGCTAGTCTCTAAGAATGTGAGAAATAAATGTATTCTTTCATTCAGTATATAACATTTTGTAAAATTATCTCAAGTTAAAGGCAATAGAAATGGTCAAAGCAAAATTAAATACCCTTATTGTTGTGATAACATAAATTTTTAGAATAAT
>PVKC010039435.1:0-12546 GCA_004027635.1 Crocidura indochinensis | reverse complement strand
AAAGAAAGAAAGAAAGAAAGAAAGAAAGAAAGAAAGAAAGAAAGAAAGAAAGAAAGAAAGAAAGAAAACATTAAGAAGTCTTATGTGTAGTTAATGTAGTCTCAAAAATAATTAATTTGGAGCGAGCACAGGCACTAGAGGTAACTTGTCTGCCTTGCAAGGACTAGCCTAGAACAGACCACTGTTCAATACCTGGTGTCCCAGATGGTCCCCCAAGCCAGGAGCAGTTTCTGAGTGCATAGCCAAGAGAAACCCCATGAGCATCAACAGTTGTGCTGCACCAAAAAAGGACAAAAAATATTTTTATTTGAATGTCATATGCCTTACTGTGTTTGTTTTCAGATATAACAAATTTGTCTCTATATTTAATTTTAAACATAAAATTATGATTTTAAATGAGAATATGATTACTCTTTGCATGATCTTTCAGTAACTTAATCGTTATAATTTGTTTTCTATTTTTAATTTCTATGCTGACTATGAGCATTAACAAAAGAAAAAAAGTAAAAGGTAAATGTTGGCACTTAATCAAACTATTTGCATTAAATCATAATTAGTTCAGGATTGCAAAAGAATAATTATGGAAGTAAAATTGCTCACATTTATTTTGTTACTTTTTGCTTTACTGTTGTATGTTTTGGCTTATTTGGATTCTTATTAAGTTAAATTTAGACATATTTAGTAAACCTTTAATAATATCACTATAGAATATTGTTTTGGAAAATTTTTTTCTTAAAATATTACTTTTAAACGTTCATTATAAACAATAGAATTATAGTTATTCAACTTAAGCATAAAAAACCATTTAAATATGTCAAGAAAGTAAAATCAGTATCTTTGTTAAAATCGCAATATAATAAATAAGAGATTTATAGAATATTTTACCATTTAATTGTATTGCTAAAATTAATTGTATTTAATAACTCATCTTTCTATGCCATATATGTAACAATGTCTATAAAATAATTGGCATCTTATTATACAAAAAATTTAGTTAGCTAAAAAATCCACAAATTAATCTTGTCCAATTTATTGGTTATACAATAAATTTATAAATATAAATTATAAAATATGTTTAAACTATTAAAAGAAAAATGTAGAAACAGTTTTCTTCTGAGTAATTTTTGTTTTAGGTGAGTAGTATATCATTGATTATTTTAGTTTTTTACATTTTTTAAAATACATACTAAATAGTACCTCTTTTTTGTCCCTTTTAAAAGTAGTTAAACAATTAAAATGATCTCAAAATAACGTTAGAAATAAAATATCTAATTGTAATATGCATTAGAATCTTGTGATAGGCCAGCATTTGTGAATGCCAGAACACAAAGTAATGGCACACTGTTTAAGCTCAATGACCAACTGGACTATGAATGCGAACCTGGCTATGAAAACAGAGAAGGAAGGACCACAGGTTCCATAGTATGTGGTCACAATGATTGGTCTGATAAACCTGAATGTTTTGGTAAGTACTGGATTTTCAAGTATTCTTTTTAATAATCAATCAGATGAATGCTTTGATCTAAAATTATTTTAAAAAGAAAGAATTAAAATTAAGGTGTGAGCTTCGAACTTAATGTGAACTAGGAAGAAAGGGTGCTTAGAAGCCCAAAGAGAGTAATCTATGTATAACACAATGCATAGAGTTCTTTTACCCAGGGATCATATACATTATTTGTTAATATAAGATATATAAGAATACAAAATATATTCTCAATAACTGGGAGGGAGATTGTGTCAAGAACAATATTCTGAGGGCCTTGAATTTAGTTGGCCCAGGACTGAACCTCAGCATCTTATTTGACATGCTTAGTATTTCAGGAGATATCTTTGAGCACAGAGCAAGAGCTAAGCCCTAGGCACAGGATAATAAGGGCTCAAAATGAAATAAATAATCAAATAAATAAATCTTAATAAAATAAAATGAGTTTAAGTGCAGTTGTAAAATAATCAGATTTCAATTGGGAATTAAGCAAATTTAGAACTTGTGAACAACCAATAAACAGGCTCTTTCTGTCTTTATTTGTTTTTGTTTTTGTTTTTGTGGAATCACACCTTACTGTAAACAAGGCTTACTTCTAGCTCTGCATTCTGGGATCACTTTTAAGAGTGCTCAGAGTACCAATGCCCTCAGGATTAAACCAAACTAGACTACATTAAGATACATTAAGATCAGTGATTTTCCTGGCTGAAACAAGAGCACAGTAGTAGGGTGTTTGCCTTGTACACAGCAGATCCAGGATAGATAGTGGTTAGACTCCCAGTTTCCCATATGGTTCCACAAGCCAGGAGCGATTTCGGAGCATGTTGCCAAGAATAACCCCTGAGCATCACCAGATTTGGCCCAAAAATAAAAAACAATTAAATGAACAAATAATAAAAGATTTATAACTTCTGTACAAACACTGTGTTGCCCACAACAAAGCTATTTTGGTTGTTATTATGTCCATATTTTTCTGAAAATGTAATAGAGGAATTTTTTAAACTGAATATGACAGGTCTAGAAATGCACACAATCAAGGAATCAGACAAATAGAAAATAATTGTGTTGTAGAATATTGGAATAAGAGCAGAATCTCAGTGGATCTCATGCAATTCTGATACAACTAAATTATAAGATATTTAACAAAAACAAAACATATTTGAGTTTTTTGCAGTATTGTGTATTAGCTTTCAAACTTTACATCTGATTTAACTAAGAGCTTTTTTAAGTTTATATCTGATTTTATGATAGTGGGCTTGATAAAAGACTTAAAACTGCTGTGTTTCATGTTTCTTATCCAATGTGACTCTAGGCTTGACAGTGTTAGGCTTTTGGTTAGGACTAACAGCTAACTCTCTGTTCCTTCATTACAATTCTAAGATTTATATATTAATTATCCAGATAGGAGTAATGCAAATGAAATAACTTTTTTTTTTAATTTTGAGCCACATCTAGTGATGCTCAGGAGCTACAATTGTGGCATTGTGCTTCAGTGTTAGACCCTGTGTCACTTCATAGACATTGCAATACTTGTGCTAAAACCTAGTCCTCTTACAAACATCTAGTATTTGAATTTTCAGATATCATATCTCTTGGAAGCTCCAAATGCATTTTTATGTTTTGAAAAAATTTAGATTTTATTCTAGTTTTTAGTGTTTGGGTCACACCTGGTGACATTCAGAGATTACTCCTGGCTATGTGTTCAGAAATCGCTCCTGGTGTAGGGAACAATATGGGATGCTGGGGATTGAACCTAAGTTTGTCCTGGGTCAGCCACGTGCAAGGCAAGCACCCTACCACTATCTCTCCGGCCCCAATAATTTAGATTTTAATATCACAGGTTTGTGGCACTTTACTTCCTCTTGAGAATCACTTTCCTGATGCTCTATATAAACAAAAGACAAAGCACAGTTGTATATTATATATATATTTAGAATATCTACTGTTAAATATGTATATTCAGAATACCTACTGTTCAAGACTTTTATTGTAAAAACAAGCTAGTTGATTTTACAAATAAATTTTGAGTATATTATTCATATCCATATTATTTACTGTTTGGTAAATATATTTGAGACTCCATTATGAAATTACAGGCTATTTAAGAATGATCACTAATATTTGCAAGGAAGATAACTTATTGAATTTATAAACCTCATTCTCACAGGACACATGAAATGTACTTTGAAAATTACTATATATCCATATCAAGTTATTTACTTTCCTACAGAAAGAGAATGTCTTGTTCCTGAATCGGATGATATGTACATAACCGCTGATTCCAGAAAAGTAAAATATAAAATTGGAGAGGTTTTGAAATTCACCTGTAAAAATAAACGTGTGAGAGTTGGACCAGATTCAATTCAGTGCTACCACTTTGGATGGTCCCCTAATAATCCAATATGTAAAGGTAACTGTTTATCTCTCAATTTCTGAATGAAGAAGTCAGTTTTTTGGTATCAGCATTTTTCCTCTCAACTTACTGTTGAGTTCCAGTGTGTCTCTGATCAAATGCATTAAGAGAGTTGTGTCCACAAAGGATATACATTCAGTAGCAGGTACCTCATGTTTCCTTACTAAAGAAAATAAATTACAGTAGTTTCATTAAATATATAACATGATTATAATTAGATACTATGTGGCAGTTAATATTTTGCTTTTCCCTACAAATGTATCAATGGTGTTGCACCAATTACATATCATTGCCATCAACTTAAATTTCATGAGTATTTAAGTATATCTAAATAAACTTCTAGAAGGCTGGAATTCCTTCTAGAATTATATGATTCTTGAATGGCTTGAATAAAGTTCAAATACAATGATAAAATGATAACATTCATGGTGGTATTTTTAGACAATTTGGTCAAGTGTTCTAAATATGTATGAATATTGAATACTTTTGTTTGTTCGTTTTTTGGTATTGGGGCCACACCCAGCAGTGCTCAGGGTTTACTCCTGACTATCTGCTCAGAAATCGCTCCTGGCAGTCATGGGGGACCATATGGGACACCAGGATTCGTACCAACCATCTTAGGTCCTGGATCGGCTGCTTGCAAGGCAAACACCACTGTGCTATCTCTCCGGGGCCGAATATTGAATTTTTTAAACAATTTAATAAAATGTCTTATGAAAAACAAACATTAAAGTATCTTCATAATGTTTAGGCTACTAAAGAAATTTTATGGGCTTTAACATAGTTCAGTAAAGAAGTTCAATATATTAGGACTGACAAACATGAATCTGCTATAACAGAATCTGCTTTGAACAGTTTAAGAATGCTATAGAAAATTGTATAACAACAAAGATGTTGAAGAATAATAACCATCTATTGGATTTTTCTGTTATAATATGTACACCTTAACCATTTATGACACATTTCTACTGTAGAACAAGTAAAATGGTGTGCTTCACCCCCTCAACTTAACCATGGAAAAACTAGAGAAATGCAGAAAGAGAACTATGAACATGGTGAAGTGGTGGAATACATGTGTGATTCTCGGTTTCTGATGAAGGGTGCTAGTAAAATTCAGTGTGTTGATGGAGAATGGACAGCTTTGCCTACATGCATTGGTAATGTCTAAGAATTATCAAAATTAGTCTTTTTGTTTATTTTCAAATAAACATAAATTATATTCTAAAAGAAACATACTTTAATTTTTTATAGTGGAGGAACGGACATGTGAAAATATACCTGAACTTGATCATGGCTTTTCTGAACCCTCTGTTCCTCCTTTTTATCATGGAGATTCAATAAAGTTCACCTGCACAGAAGGATTTACAATGATTGGACAGAGATCAGTAACATGCCTCCTTGGAATGTGGACCCAACTTCCTAAATGCATTGGTATAAGTCTATCTTCAAATTTTCATTAAATAAAACTTCGTCTTTCGAAAATCTATTTTATAAAAATTGTATATAGTTTCAAAAAAATGAAGTCTTGGGGTCAGAGCGGTGGCACACACTGTACATATCTGCCTTGCACATGCTAACCTAGAACGGACTGTGGTTTGATCCTCCCGGCATCCCATATAGTCCCCAAGCCAGGAGATATTTCTGAGTGCAAAACCAGGGGTAACCCCTGAGCATCACCAGGTGTGCCCCCCCAAAAATAAGAAAATATGAAGGCTTTCTCTAGGGTTACTCCTGGCTATGTGCTCAGAAATTGCTCCAGACTTGGGGGACCATATTGGATGCCGGGATCAAATCGTGGCTCATCCCAGGCTGATTCTTTATTGCTTGTATACTGCTTCGGCCCAGAAAACATGATGTCTTAAATGACAATGAAGTCAAACATTAATTACATTCCAATGAATTGTCAAAGGAAAATATGAATGAACATTACTCTATGAATCTTAAATCCCTGATATAAATGTTGTTTACAAATATCAAGCTATAATTTACTAATTGATATTCATATGATGAAAATGCTTGTACTCATAAACAGGACAACGTTACATATTTTGTTTTGTATCCTTCAGGTCCAGGAACAAGAAACATTAGAGTCATACTTCCGTTGCTCTACTCTTCCTAGAAGTCTTATCTCTCTCAACAATGATAGTTATAATTTCCCTCTATTTCAGATCCAACAGAACAGAAGTGAATATGCAGGAGGGTGGGTGGGTAGAAATTCTTCACAGAAAGCAATACAATTTTCTCATAGGACACTGGCAAGTTTTACAAGAAAACTATATGGTTATGTTCTCTTCTAATCTGCACCAAATCTTTGATGATCTAAAATTTTGAGAATTCTCTTCTACTTTCCCTTAAGTATCTTATCTCTAAGAGTTTTATGAGGTCTATATTTAAGGAAAGTCTTGAGTCTCTAATTTACACACCAGCAATAGAATTCACAAATTGCCGGGCGGTGGTGCTAGAGGTAAGGTTCCTGCCTTGCCTGCGCTAACCTTGGACACACTGCGGTTCTATCCCCCAGTGTCCCATATGGTCCCCCAATCCAGGAGCGACTTCTGAGTGCATAGCCATGGGTAACCCTTGAGTGTCACCGGGTGTGGCCCAAAAACCAAAAAAAAAAAAAAAATTCACAAATTATTTTAAGTACATTATAGAATTTAAGCCCATATTCCCAGCACAGAACTACTGGTTAACCTATAGGAAAAATTAAATAGAATAATCAGAGACAAAAAAAATTTTAAAAATAAATAGAATTTTTTTCAATTAATCCATAAATTTTCCAGAGATAATTGTTTTTATTAAAATGCTTAAAGGTTATAGATTTAAAATGTATGTGATTTTTGAAATTCTAAATAATGAATTAAATGAATATGAATATTTGCACAGATATCAAATTTGGGAATATCTTTTTTCTTTTGTTTTGTTTTGTTTTGGTTTTTGGACCACACCCAGTGATGCTCAGGGGTTACTCCTGGCTATGCGCTCAATGTCACTCCTGACTTGGGGGACCATATGGGGAACCAGGGGATCGAACCGAGGTCCGTCCTAGACTAGCACAGGCAAGGCAGGCACCTTACCTCCAGCGCCAACACCCGGCCCCCAAATTTGGGAATATCTTTAGTCATGTGATTACATTTTACTCGAAAGATCATCCCTGAAAGCTTCTTGTGTTCTGATCCCGAAGTGCAGCATGTTTCCATGATCTATACTTTCTCTGAATTGCCTGAAGTCGTACACACAATGCATAGATATATCATCGTCCATCGCATACAATATGATTAGTATTAATTGTGTTGGTAGGATTTTCAGGCATAAATCATCATGTTATTATAATATAAGTTTGACTATTTAATAAATTTTTATAGTTCTTATCTTTTCAATGTAATATTTTCATTTTATAGCAGCACATTTGCTTCGGACATGTACACGACATAAATTATTTGCGACTAATCCATACTTATCAAATAAAAATATATTTAATCATAATGACAATGTAAGTTATGTATGTAAAAAAACATCAGAAGCAAAGTACTCAACTTGCATAAATGGAGAATGGGATCCTAAAATAAACTGCAATGGTGAGCTTTTTTGTGTTAAATCTTAAATATTTATTTTACTCTCCCCGGATTATGAAAGTGTTATATTTATGCTGCTTTTAAAATTAGTTACTAGTTATACACAATTTAAAATGGTATATAATTTGAAATTCATCAATATATTTGATAAATATTAGTCATACCGTATTAGGTTATAAGTTAGAGATATCAATTACTTAATAAACTATTTACAAAATAGGCAATTTACCATTGTTTTTATTTGTTTTTATACAGGAGGACATTTAATATTCATTGCAATATTGTATTTGATGTAGCAAATGCCTTGTACTTTATTTTATTGAGAACATTTTTATCCCCTCAAATTTGAATGGCAGCCTTGCAGGCAGAACTTCCTCAGTCAGAGATTTCACTCTACTCTGTTTTAAATATATCATCCCATTGTCTTCTTGCTCAGATGGTTTCATTAGAAAGATCTGCTGTGAAAAGATGTTCTTTCTCTTGTGTTTTAGATGTCTCTTCTCCTGATACTTTAACTAATCTATGCCTTTGTTCCTTTCCAATTTGAATAGAGTGTGTCTTGATGTTTTTCTATTTGGAAATGCTTTGTTTAGTACACTTTGGGCCTCTTGAATCTAGGTACAGGAATTCTCTCAGTGATTGTGAAAGTATTCAGCTACCATCTCTTCAACTAGCCTTTCTTTGCCCCTTCTATCATTTGCCTCTCCTTCCAAAATTCCTATGACTCAAAGATTATTCCTTTTGCTGGATCCACCAAATTTTTTACATTTTCTTATATGTTTTATGTTATTTTCCTTCTCCTCTTCTTCTGTGATGCTTGCTTGTGTTTTGTCCTTAAAACAAATACATTCTTCATTCTGAATTATGTTGCTGTTTTTCATTGCTGTCTCCTTGATCTTTTCCAATTCTATTTCAATTGTATCCTCAAATATTTTGCATCAGTTACTCTTTGAATTGATAAAATATTCCTTTCAGAGATTTCTTCATTTTCTCAGCTATAGTGAACATTATTTCTCTGAGGTCCTTCTTTTTTCAAAACCTTCAAGGTTTTAAAAAGCTTAAGGAGATCTCTGGATATCTATTTCCATGTGCCTAAGAAACAAATTCCCTTGTTCTGTCTACTGTGATTGGTAATTATTGAGCTCCTAGCTAAGATCTATATCCAGTCAACATATGTCCACCAGTGCTGTTAATTAATAAAGCTAAGTACATTGTCATGCAATTATTATGGGTAATTTATTATTGAGCTTTGTGTTTATTCTATTATCATTTTAACTCCTTGACTGGTTTTTAATCAAGATATATAATTTTAATATTTTTAGGTGAACAAGTACAACTATGTCCACCTCCACCTTAGATTCCCAATGCTCAACCTATGACAGCCACAGTAAATTATCAGGATGGAGAAAAAATATCAATTCTATGCCAAGAAAATTATCTCATCCAGGACTCTGAATCACAAGAAATCGAGTGCAAAAATGGAATTTGGCAGTCAATACCACACTGTGTGGGTCAGTAGAGCATAGCTTGTTTGTAACATTAATTCTAAAATTGTTGTTTCACTTAAATGAAAAAGGTAAAAATATTTATATTCATTTATTTTATGTTGAAATAAAAATGCAGTTCAGCAAATAAATCTAAATTCTTCTGCTTGTGGTGTCAAACAAGTAGAGAAGAATGGAAGCCGTTACTTTTGTAAAATCACTACAAACTCTATTCATGAATATTTTACTTAAAAGAAATAGGACACATGAGGGAGTATAGTGAAGAGAGGTGTAAAATCTATTTAAAAATAACCATTCAGGTTTCACTTTTTCAACCTCTCAATAATTTAATTGGTTCACATTTTTCTTATCCCATGTCCTAGAATTTGA
Organism: Crocidura indochinensis; assembly: GCA_004027635.1. Taxonomy (NCBI): domain Eukaryota; kingdom Metazoa; phylum Chordata; class Mammalia; order Eulipotyphla; family Soricidae; genus Crocidura; species Crocidura indochinensis. Next base: position 3,201 of record PVKC010039435.1, on the reverse strand, counting down.
TATACTTTTATTTTTACTACAGAATTTATTTATTTGTTTGTTTGTTTGTTTATTTTTAATGGAGTGTGCTTTTGGCTAATTTCTGGCTTTGTACTCAGAGGTAACTCTTGCTGGGGCTGAGGGAAACATATAGGGTGCAATGGACCAAATAGAGGTGTGCTGCATGCAAAGCAAGCATCTTACCTACTGTACTATCACTAAAGTCTCACAGAATTTATTTTAGGAGTTATTCTCCTCTAGCCTCTGAACCCTGCATTTTCAATCTCTCTTAAGGAGGGGAATATGGGATGCATGCTGGGAACAGGGGTGGAGGAAGGACAACACTGGTGGTGGGAATGCCCCTGCTTCATTGTCACTATGTACCTTAAATATTACTGTGAAAGATTTCTAATCCACTTTGATCAAAATAAAAATTAAAAACAATAACAAAAACAAACTTCTTTTAGTGCAAGAAAAATAAAAAAATAGAGATCAAATTTCATTTGTTGATTTCCTATATAAAAATAGTCATTACATTGGAAGAACACTTTGCTTTTCATATAGATATTTCCTGTGGCTCTCCACCTGTAGTAGAAAATGCTGAAATACTGAACCAGCTGACAAGGTATCCATCTGGTGAGCGAGTGCGTTATGAATGTAAAAAGCCTTTGGTGATCTATGGTGACTCAGAGGTGCAGTGTTTAGATGGAAACTGGACAGATCCACCTCAGTGCAAAGGTAGAGTATATCATTTCTCCTGTACTATATCTATATTTTTTATACCAGGGAAATATGTTAGGATAATATAAGAAATATATGCACATATGTACATGGAGTACGTGTACATAAGTACATTGTGTGGAATAATGCAAAATAGTTTTAAAAATAATTTTACTTAAAATGTTTGTTTTGTGAACTTAATATATTTATTGATAAAAGATGTGATTTTTGTAGAAACATTTATTCCCCGAATTAAGCTCCAAGGTATTTATATTCTAAGCAAAAATATTATTAAAAATACTTAAGTTCCAATCTAGAGAAAGAATACAGGGAATGTGACTTGGGTATCCCATATTCTTTCCTGAGTTTGTCAGGAGTGAACTAAGAAGTAGGAGTACGCCCTGCACAAGACTGGATGTAGCCCCAAACAAAAAATAAATTCGTAATAAAATTTAAAAATACTTAAGTACATTTAAAACCTAAACATTTCACATTAAGACACAAACTAGGCATATAGATTCATTAGAGAATATGTAATTAATTTAGGATTCTAGATTATAGACTACAGTTAATAGATACAGTTAAGGTCATGTTAACATGAAATAAATAGTAAATTTTTATAAAATTGTGAGGTTTAAGCAAAGGGGAAATTCAAAATTCAGAAAATAAAAGGAATTACAATATGAGGCAGTTGGAATTTCTGAAGGTAAATTCTCTTGGTTATATGTTTCCCAGACTTTTATTTGAAACCACCTGTACTTTCATGCTTGAAGAATGTCTCATATAACATTGATGAATCTTTTCTTTTTGTGTCCCTTGACATTTTAGGCTATTTCTGTCTATCCGAGAACATTTACAATTAAAATATTTATTGCTATTAGTTCCTGGATCCATTATTCTAAAGTTTGCTTCTTTCTAATTCCTGTTTATTCTCTTCTCTGTGTCTTAAACACTCTTTCTGACTTCACTGTCTGGTTGAGTGGTCATGGTACATTGATGGTGAAGTTGTGGCAAAGGTACATATCTCAGTCACAAAACCAATAACACTTTAACTGTGAGATCTGCTACAATAATTAAATTTCAAACTGTGCATACAAATATCAGCCTGGTGAGTAGAAAAGAACCAGGTGACACTGGTGGTTGGATTGTCATTATATTCCTGGAATCTTCTACAAGAAAGTTTGTAAATCAGTGTGTCCCAATAAAACAACTTGAAAAATTATATGAAAATAATTTTTGAGAGAATCTATCTACAATGCAGTATATTTTGATAAGACCAAGATATCTCATTTTAGCATTGTCTCTGCAAAAATTGAACAATTTCTTGATTGTGTGAATATTTCTAGACTGGAATAATTCGTGAATGTGTGAACTCTTTCGATTAATGTCTTAAAACTTTGCATTCAAAACTTTTGCTATTCATCATTAAAATCTACTTTGCAGTTTAAGTATGTGGGTGTTGATTCTTTGCTGATATATTGATCTTGCTCTTTTACCTGCTTGCCACTTAACTCATGCCGTTCCTTCCATGTCTCGCCACTGTACAAAGATTTACTCCTGTCCCACAATCTAATTGTTCCTAGAGTAATGCAGAATGTGTGGTTTACACCTGGATCCTGGGAACCTTGCTTGAATTAGTAGCCCTGTTATCTCCCACTTAGACTTTGCATCATTCCTGTCAAGCTGCAACACCTTTGCTCTTTATTCCTTTGACTTGGCTTTGTTGTAAGGTCACATGTGTGCAATATATGTGATGTGTTCCTACAATCCACACAGACACAGATGAGGAGATAACTAGGGGGATAACCAGTTAGTGGTTTTATTTATATAAATGTTTTTCACTCTAACCATTCATATTATCTCTTTGACTACTTCTTTGGTGAGTAAAATTTTAAACTTTCTTTTCCACTACTTTCACTATAATAATTTGGGTTCTTTTGTTTTCTATTTTATTTTTTTGGTTTTTGGGTCACGCCCAGCAAGTCTCAGTGGTTAATCCTGGCTCTGCACTCAGAAATTACTCCTGGCAGGCTCGGGGACCATATGGGATGCTGGGATTCGAATCAATCTTCTTCTGCATGCAAGGCAAATGCCCTGCCTCCATGTTATCACTCTGGCCCCTATGATAGTTATTTTTTATGAAAAACTTTTTCCTGTTATCTTGGGACCATATCTAGTAGTGTTAGGGATAACATCTAGAAGATTTTGAGACCATATGGAGTGCTGTAGATGAACCTGGGACAGCTACTTGCAAAGCAAATGCCTTACTTGCAGTAATATCGCTCTGGCCCCATTTTTAAAAAACAAACATTTTTAGTATCAGAATAGTTAATGTAAATGTATAAATTTGTTAATGATCTGTCTGCTTTATCTCAGGTTAAAAGAAAAGGCTTTTGATTGTGGATCTTAGTTTACAAAATGAAAGTAGGTCAATGAATAATTTCTATTATGTGCAATTGTGTTTTGTAACTATATATCACATTTTAACCTATCTAATTTGAT
>PVKC010039434.1:0-12546 GCA_004027635.1 Crocidura indochinensis | reverse complement strand
AAAAAAAAAAAAAAAAAAAAAAAAAAAAAGGAAGGGCACAGAGGAGGTTCACAAAGCAGGGTACCTCCAAACATCCAGAATCACAGCCCTCCTTCAGCATTTACTGCCAAAACCCAGGCAACCTTTTCAAAAGAGAGCCAGGGGTCCTCTGTATGACCTCTAGGGACAGCTTTAACAATTCTATTGTAACCGACCTCAGACCTCATGTGGCAAAATTCAACGTTGCAATTCATAGGCAAATGATGCCCTAAAATAGCAGAATCTAGTAGCATAACATAGAGCAACGTACAGAGAAAAACCAAGGTTTTCTCCGGATTAAATCTTAGTCCAACAACCCCATTCCTATTCATTAGCAGAGGTCATAAGTTGAACATTGTGGAGGCGGGAGTACGACCTAGGAGTCCTTCGTGAACCTCCTTATTGAAATCATTGAAAACTTTATCTTGCCATTCTACACTGGAACAAAGATTCTCATATCTGTGGGAGCCCAAGCTCTCAGATCACTTAAGCGCTTGGGGTGGACAAACTGCGACCACTACTTCGGTCCTTGTCACAAGGGGGCACCTCGGCCTTCCCAGGAAAACAGACCAATTAATTCCTCTGATCTGAGTCATTCCCTGAGATCCCTGGGAAAGGAGCGGAGCGCTGCACGTACGTGCCCGCGGGTTCCTCCGCCGGAGAGTACTTGGCCAGGTTCCGACAAGCTAGATCGCACGTCTGCAGCGCCGCCCCGAAGTCCAAGTGCACGACTAAGAGGTCCGCTGCCTCTTCCAGCAGAACCGTCGCAGCTGCAGACCGGGTCGGGGAGAAGCGCTCAGGCTCGCTGCCCCGCAAGGGGCCCCCAAAGCCCCCAAGGCGGGCTGCAGACGTCGGTGGTTCACTCTTCATAGCCAGCTCGGGTGTGGGGTCTGGCCTGTCTTCTCAGACGTCAGAACCTCCCAGGGGGGCTCTGGAATATTCCGAGTTGGTCCTGGAAAAAAAGGAAAAAGTCTTTACGCTATTGCCTATCAGCCTTCCCAAAAACCAAATCCTGGGGAAGGAAAGGAAAGCTTCAGCAGAGGGTAAAAAAAAAAAGCTGTGGCTACCTAGTCTCTTAAAAACTAAAGTCTAGAACAGCAGTTTAACATCTTAGGTTTTTAGAAGTGCAGTATATCTGCACACATTGCCGGGGCTTCTCTGGCCGCACACAACAAACTGAACAATCCGGGAGTGCAATTCCAGGGTCTTTTACCAGGTGTGTTGGCCGAAACGCCAAAGTTGCCGGCTCAGCTGACGCTGGGCCTCTCGCAGCGCGGGTGAATGTGGAAGTTGTAGTTCTCCACCCACTTTCTCCCGCTGAATTCTATCGGTGCAGATTGCTACTTGAACTACAACACCCAGCATACTGGCGCTACGGCTTCTGGGTAAGGTAAATGACGCTTAGCGGTGGAAGTATGGGGACGTTTCTCCTTTCTAATCACTCCCCCTCTGGGAACAGATGACAGATATATTATGGCGGAGGTTTTAATCCGAATTGATAAGAAACAGCAGTTAGTACCTTAGGCTAGCAGACTAGGGAAAGGCTCTGAAAGGCTATCTCAGAATTGGTCCCTTTTCCTAGGATGATATAACCAGTCACCTTAACTCCACATTTTCCAGTGCTTAAAGGGCCCAGCACCCTAGCGTCTTGGAAGAAATGCAATTTCATTTCATTCTTTTCTCAGCTTTGAGAGTTAAGGATAACTGTTAAGGGGCCGGAGCGATAGCACAGCGGTAAGGCATTTGGCTTGCATGCGGCCAACACCAGGACGGACCCCGGTTTGAATTCTGGCATCCCAAAGGGTCCCCTGAGCTTGCCAGAAGAGACTTCTGAGAGCAGAAAAAGGAGTAACCCCTGAGCGCCGCTGGGTGTGACCCAAAAGCCAGAAGAAGGGGCGGGGGGGGGGGGTGGAGGATAATTGTTATCCCTGTTTACAGATGAGCTAACTGGAACATTTAATTTGCACACAACTAGTCACACAAAAGTGACAAAAATGAAGATTAGGTGCAAAGGCGTATATTTAACTAGTATTTTGTTTAGCTGGACATGTTTATGCTATTGTTTATTCAGGTGATTCACAGTCATGTCACAGTGATGTTACATGAGCTCACTGTACCATGATTTTTATGAAAAGTTGATACTGTGAGAAAATAGAATGCATTTGCAATTTATATTAAAATTTTATACTATGGAATGGAGTTGGTGAGTTGCCTGTTTGCACATGTCAGACTTGGCTTCCATCCCTAGCATCACATATGGTCCAGAGGTTGGCCAAAAGTGATCCCTGAGCATCACCGGATGTGACAGCTAAAACAAATAAAATTATACAATACTGGGTATTCCAAGTGGGTATTATAAAATTATTTTATGTAGATAAATTTTTTTGAGTTTTACCAGCCCCCAAACTTTATCATAGGACCTCAGCTTTAGTTTTGTCCCAGTTCCTTACTGGAAGGAACATATATGTTAAGCAATATTAATAAACAGGGGCCCGGGAAATAGCATGGAGGTAAGGCGTTTGCCTTTCATGAAAAAGGTCATCGGTTCGAATCCCGGTGCCCCATATGGTCACCCGTGCCTGCCAGGAGCAATTTCTGAGCATGGAACCAGGAGTAACCCCTGAGCACTGCTGGGTGTGACCCAAAAACCAAAAATATATATATATATTAATAAACAGTATTAATAGAAATAGTAATAGAAGATAATGTTAACATAAATTATCAGTATGAGAAAAGACAACAATAAAGGATTTTAATATACTTTCAGCAATGCGCAGCTTAAGTAAACACAAAATAAATAAGAATCTAAGTAATAAACTAGACATATGTGCTCAGTGGATTTTTTAGTGCATTTCAATAAACTTAAGAAGTATCATAACCTTCTGAAGATTAAATTATCTTTACTGATCAAACAAAAGAGAGTTATGAGCTCATTATTTGGAATGTGGCTCACAGTTTCCCAACACCACTTGTTGAAGAGGCTTTCTTGCTTTATTTAATATGTTTTGATCCTTTATCTAAGATGAATTGGCCATATACTAAGGATCTGCTTCCATATTTTCTTTTTTGTTTGTTTGGTATTTTGGTTTGGGGCCACATCTGAAGGTGCTCAGGGCTTACTCCAGGCTTTGTGTTCAAGGATCACTCCTGGTGAGTCCCTGTGTGACTATATATAAGAGGCTGGGGAGAGTCTGACATATTCAAGACAAAATGCTCTACAAATGCCCTACTGTATTATCACTCAGCTCTCCACCTCTGGATTTTCAATTCTATTCCACTGACCTAAGGGTGTGTGTTTATTCCACACTATATTTATAACCATGCAGTTTTTATTATTACTAATTTGAAGTACAGTTGGAAGTTGGAGAAAAAGATGCCATCCAGCTTCTTTTTCTGAGGATTACTTTGGTTGATGGGGGAGGCGTTTGTTCCATATGAATTACAACAGTGACATTCTATTTCTTTGAAAAATGTCATGAGTATATTTATAAGGACTGCATTGAATCTATGTAATATTCTTGGGAGTACTGCCCTTTTGACAGTGTTTATTCTCCCAATTTCGTGAGCACTTCCTTTTGACTCTTTTATTTCCTTAAGTAGTGTTTTGTACCTTTCCTTATATAGGTCTTTCACCTCTTTTGTTAGGCTGATATGGGATGCCAGTAATTGAACTCAGGTCTGCTGAGTGCAAGGCAATTACCTACCTACTACACTATCACTCCAGCCCTGAATCTCACTTGGTCTTAATGTTTGATATTTTTTTATAAGCTTTAGGATTCTATTTGCTAGTATTTTGTTGAGAATCTTTGTATCCATGTTCATCAAGGATATTGTTTGTAATTCTCCTTTTTTGTGGTTTCCAGGTTAATGAAGTGAATCAGGTTAATGTTTGCTTCTTAGAAACTGTATTTCTGTTTCAATTTTCTGAAAAAGATTACTGCTCTTCTTTACACATTTGAAAGATTCACTAATGAATTCATTTGGGCCTTGACTTTGTTTTGATTTGTTTTGGTTTTGTTTTGGGGGTGTGTTTATTATCTTTAGATAGATTTCCCCAATATAGGGTTGTTCAGGTATTTCTATGTTCTTAATTCAACCTTAGTAGATTATAAGAGTTCAAGTATGTATTCATTTCTGGGCCTGAGTGATATTATAGCAGGTAGAGTGTTTACCTTGCACACGGCTGACCAGGATTCGATCCCTAGTATACTATATAGTTCCCTGAGTCTGCCAGGAGTAATGCCTCAGTGCTGTCCCACCGCAAAAAAAAAAAAAAAATCCATTTTTTCTAGGTTCTTGTGTTCTATGGCATAAAAGATTTCAAGGTAATCACTAAGAATCCTCTAAACTAATTAGATATCTATTGTGACGTCCCCCATTTCATATTTTTTTGCTTGTTTTGGGGCCACACCTAGCAGTGCTCAGGGGTTACTCCTGGCTATGCACTCAGAAATCACTCCAGGCTTGGGGCAGGCTTGGGGGACCATATGAGATGCCAGGAATCGAACTTGGGTTCATCCCTGTCAGTCACATGCAAGGCAAACACCCTACCACTGTGCTATCTCTCTAGCCCTCCCCCTTTCATTTTTGAGTAAGTTAAATAGGATGCCTGCTAATGTTTTTTTTCTTCAAAGAATCAGTTCTAGATTTTAATAATCTTTTGAATTGGTTTGTGAATTCTAGTTCATTAATTTTTAAATTTTATTATTTTCTTCCATCTGCCTGTTCTGGGCTCTTTTTATTGGTTATTTTCCGGTTTCCTAACTGTGCAATGAGTCTACTTATGTGGACTCTTTATTTATTTTGGATATTGAACCTTTATCAGATGAGTAGTAGGCTGATATTCTTTCTCAATATGTGGGTTGTTGTTTTATTCTGGTTAACGTTTACTTTACAGTTCAGAAGCTACCTAGTTCGATGCAACCCCATGAGAATATCACTGCTTTTGTTTACTTGACCAATGGCAATGTGTCTCTAAACATACTGATAAATTCAGTGTCATTAAGTGTTCTATCTATATTTCCTCAATATAATGTAAAGATTCAGATATGATATTGAGGTCTTTCATCAATTTTGATTTAACTTTTGTGCATGATATTAGAAGGGGTCTGTTTGTTTTTATTTTTGTATGAGAGAAGCCAGCTTTCCCAGTATCATTTGTTAAAGAAGCTTTCCTTGCTACATTTCATATTTTTGCCTCTTTTTCAAAGACGAATTGCCCATATGCCTGAATTCTAGTTTCTGTGCTATTCAATTCTATTCTATTGGTCTGAGTGTTTGTCCTTATTCCAGTAACATTGTTTTGATGACTATAGCTTTATAAAAATAGTTTGATGTTGGGAATGGAAGCCTCCCATCTTCCTTTTTTCCTATGATTGCTTTGGTTGTGTTGAGTGAAGAGGGTTTATCCCACATAAGTTTTAGCAGCATTTTATCTATGTCATTAAAAAAGCATATGTATTTCTATGATACTGTATAGAATCTGATTAATAGTTTGAGCAAAAGTGTCATTTTGACAGTTTCAATTCTTCCAATGCATGACAGAATATATGTTTCCATTTCCTTTTACCCCTATTTATCTCTTTTGGTAGTGATTTATTCTTTTCTTTGAGACATTCCTTCTTTTGTTAAGCTGATTTACAGGTATATTTGATTTTTTGCACAATTGTGAATTAAATTTTTTTTCTTACAAATTCTTTTTCTATCAATTACTTTATTTAAACACTGTGGTTAAAAAGTTGTTTATGATTGAGTTTCAGTCATACAACATACATTACATTTTCTGCCACCAGTGTCCAGTTTCCTCTCACCTTCCCCCATGCCTGACTCTAGGACAGACATTTTACTTGCCTCCCTCCTTCAACCCACTCTTTCTTTTCCCCCCTTTAGATGCTGTAGTTTTCACCATTGTTAATGAAGGGATACCATACATTTCAATTTATCTCCTTTCAGCACCCAGTTCTTGTTCAGACCGAATTATCATACTAGTGCTTTCTCTGACCTAACTGTACTTTTCCCACTATTTGTGGCAAGCTTCCTACCCCGTACTGGTCCTCTTGGTCCTCATCTATATTGTGTCTAAATATTATTACCATACTTAATTTTATAGTTTTGAGCCCACACCCAGTGGTACTCAGGAGTTACTCTTGACTCTGTGCTCAGGAATCACTCCTGGAGGACTTGAGGACCATGTGAGATGCTATCCACTATGAGATCCTATGAGACCCTATCCACTGTGCAATCACTTCAACCCTAATTACCATACTATTTTTATAACCCACAAATAAGTGGAATTATTGTGTCTGTCACTCTCCCTCTGATTCATTGCACTCAACATAATACTCTCCATATTCATTCACATATAAGAAAGTTTCATGACTTCATTTTTTCTAACAGCTGCTTCATATTGCCATTGTTAGATGCACCCAGTTTCTTTATCCATTCATCTGTTACTGGGCACTTGGATTGTTTCCAGATTCTAGCTATTGTAAATACAACTGTGATAAACTAGTAATGCTGTGGACTTTTCTACATTGTGTTTTTGGGTCCCTAGGATATATTCTTAGGAACAATATTTCTGGATCATAAAAGAGCTCAGTTTCTAGTTTTTGAGGAATGTTCATATTGTTAACCAAAACCAAAATGGCCAGACCAGACTACATCTCTACCAGCAGTGAGTGAGAGTCTCATTCTCCCTGCATCCATGCCATCACTCATTGTTCTTGTTCTTTGTGATGTGTGCCAGTCTCTATGGAGTAGGATGATATCTCATTGTTGTTTTGACTTGAATCTCCCTGAAGATTAATGATGTAGAGCATTTATTCAAGTGCCTTTTGCCATATGATTTCTTCTTTGGGAATATTTCTGTTCATTTCTTATCCCCATTTTTGGATGGTGTTAGTTTTTTTTACCTGCTAAATTCTACTGGTGCGATGTTTATCTTAGATATTAATCCCTTATCAGAGGAAAACTGGCTGGTGGCAAGATTGAATCAGGAGAGCAATTTTCACTGGGTTAGTGTCCCAAATGAATTGTATTGTATTTCTCCCTTATTATGCAATTTAAAGATTTTTTATGTTTATGTTTAATTAATTTAATTTTGTTTTAATTTTTATTATATCATTATTTGCACAAAGAAAAAACCAGAGATTTCTGGACATTGATTTTGTAACCTGCCACCTAAGAAGTTTATTGTTTCTAGGAACTTTTTTTGTAGTTTTCTAAATATAATATTATGTCATCTGCAAAAAAACAAGATTTTTTTCTTTTTCTTTCTTGATGTACTTAATATTTCTTCATTGTCTTAGAGGAAAGATCTTAGAGGAGAGGCTTTCTGTTTTTTCAACATTGAGAATGTTTGCTGTGGAATTCTAGCAAATAAGCTTTTTGCCTTGTTTTGGTTGGGGGCCATACCAGGACATGCTCAAGGGTTATTCCTGGCTCTGCACTGATAAACACACCTGGCTGGCTCAGGGGACGATATGGGATGCTGAGGATCAAACCTGGATATGTTACTTACAAGAACAATATCCTACCCACTGTACTATCACTCTAACCACTGGCAAACAGCTTTAACTATGTAGAGACTATGTAGAGAAAAGTTTCTTCCACCTCTATTTTATTGATAGATTTTATCATGAATGGATGTTAAATGCTTTTATTTTGTACCTATGAATACAATCATATTATTTTAATTTTTCTTTTACATATATATGCATTGAGGAGCTTGCATATATTACACCATCATTGCATCCCTAGAATAAATCCTATTTGATCATAATGTCTGATCTTTTGATGTATTGTTTCTTTTTTGGTCAGGATTCTAACAACTGAAGTTCTAGTTCTCCCCCTACTCAAGCTCCCACATTCAGGACTATGCCAGTCTATTTTCTCTACATAAAGGTGGTAGGTATCTAAACTTTTACATTTCCAGAAAAATGATTTTTATTAAAATACTTCAAAAATTCTTCTTCAATGAAATCTTTGTTCCTTCTTCAGAAGGAACTAAGTTTTCTTAATACAGTAGGTACAGATTTGAACTCCAGTAATTCATGTGGTTCCCCTAGCTTACCAAGAATCACTCCTCAGTTCAGAAACCTGAGCATTGTCAGGTAAAACCCAAATTGAGAGAGAGAGAGAGAGAACAAAAAAGTTTATTTTATTTTATTTTTCTCAGACTGAGTTAATAGCCCAGTTGGGAAGAGAGAGTTTGTGGAACTCAAAACAATTCCATAATATACCTACTTCATGAGTTTCTTGTGCATTTAGCAAAGATCTTATCATTCTTTTCAGAGGGAAAAGAAAGCATGTTAATGTTAATGTTATTCTTAAGGATACGAAACTTGACATGATGAAACCAATTGGAATGAAATGCAGTAAACGTATTTAAATACAGGGAGGTTGAAGGCATATTCAAGGAATTAAATAGTATATTTTTTACATACGGGTGTAATTAGTTCGTAGAAGTAACTTACAATACAAATTAACATTTTATTTTTCAAAAATAACAACTTTGATTTATAAAATATTCCCTCCTACAGTGAGTTCAATCATTAAAATCAATTTAATGGATGCTGGCCATTATCCCACTCCAAAAAAATGACTTGGCAGCTAGGCAAAAAGAGATCATTATTCCCATTTTATAGCTGGAGAGACTGACCCACAGAAAAGCTGTGCCTTGCTCAAAACCAACATAGAGGGAGCTGATAAGAGAGGCAAGCTCCCTAATAGCACCCTTCCATTTCCACTGTATATGGATTTTCTGTTTCCAAACATCCTCCTGAGAAAAGTTAGGCAGCATGCCAGCCTAAGAAAACTACAGCTCCCAGCAAACACAGAGCAGAAATGCCTGTGCTACTGGTGTCCGTTCCAAATTTCCAAATATGGACAAGACTGGTTTCAGAAGAGGAATAGAATGTTCACCCTTTAGAGAATGGGAGAGAGAGAGGATGAGGTAAGATTGTATTATTTAACTATCACCTGAATGACTGCCTGGTCTCTGAAAGCTGCCAAAGTCATGACCCTTTAATAATATTTCTAGAAGCTTTTGCTTTTTAAATCAAGCAGTTTGTTCAGATGAAGTTGTTTTCTCCTGAGAGAGGTGTATGTTGAGGCTGGAAGTCTTTAGAAATGTTAAGTACAAGTCTAGTGAGAGTTGGACTGGGCAGTGGTCCCTGAACAAAACAAAAGAAAAAAAATGTGTGAATCTGCTGACAGGGATGGTTGCAGTTCTAAGAGAACCTTCCTTGGCATCAAATAAACTCAGAAAGTGATGGAAAAATAATGAAAAAGGTGATTCTGGTAAACAGAGAACATTACAGAATCTGAGGCTAATGGTCATCTCACTAAGCCAATCTCAGGAGGAGCAGCCCTGAGAGGACATAGGTTGCCCTCCTTTCTTGTCTTTGATGCATTGCTAAACCTACCTGGTAAGAAAGTTTTAAGAAAATTTATACACTCCCTCCCACGTCATCTTCATTCCTTCAATAATAGTTTTTGTTGATTTGTTTGTTTGGGGGCCACAACCAGTGGTGCTAGAGCTTGCTCTAGCTTTGTACTCAGGGATAACTCCTTGCAGGTCTCAGAAAATGCTAAGGATAAAACTTGGGTCGACCACATGAAAGGCAAGTGCTTTACCCACTAAACTATCTATCCAAGCCCAATAATTTTGTTTTATTCTGTCAGCAAACATTTATACTCAAAGCACAAAGACTAAATGCCAAGGGGATATAAATAATATTTATTCTCTGGATTCTTATAATTGGAGAGAGAGTAAATGGAAAAGGGAATCTGGGATAAAAGGAATGACACAGTCACAGTCTTCATGTGGTAACTGAAATGGAAGTTGTAAAAAAAACAAAAACAACTCTAGTCTTGCAATGATCTGAGCAGTTATTACACATAGGATAGAGAGACATGGGGCCTTTGTATACGGGGGTGAAGTGACCTTTTCATCCCCTCTGCATGGGCTCCACATCCTGGAGAACACAAAAATTCAAGACACTTGGGGCCAGGCGGTGGCGCTGGAGGTAAGGTGCCTGCCTTCCCTGTGCTAGCCTAGGACGGACTGCGGTACGATCCCCTGGTTTCCCATATGGTCCCCCAAGCCAGGAGCGACTTCTGAGCGCATAGCAAGGAGTAACCCCTGAGCGTCACCGGGTGTGTCCCAAAAACCAAAAAAAAAAAAAAATCAAGGCACTTAAAATATACTTACAAATCCAAAAAAAAAAAGCCTTCAAAATTTGTTTTAAAATAAAATTTTATGAATTATTTTCAGTAAATATTTGAATTTTATACCTGTTTTTATCAATATACCAGGGATTGATTCTGGGACAAAAAGGGGTTTTGAGTGGAAAAAATTTTCTTTTTATTGAAGTTAGTTTCTTGCTACTTTTTTAAAATATGGAGAAAAACAGATGCAAAGATAGAGTCACCTGGTGATGTTCAGGGGTTACTCCTGGCTATACTCTCAGAAATCACTCCTGGCTTGGGGGATCATATGAGATGTCAGGGATCAAACCCAGGTCTGTCCTAGGACAACCACATGCAAGGCAAATGCTCTACTGCTATGCTATAGCTCCGGCCCCTCCCTGCTATTTTGTCACCCACTCTACTTTCTCTGAAATAAGAACTTTGACTCCCTGGAAGCTCTTCCCCATTTCCAAAATTATTGATTTTTTGTTTGTTTGTTTGTTTTTGTTTTGGGGTCACACCAGGCTTCACTCAAGGGTACTCCTGACTCTGTGCTCAGAAACTTCTCCTGGCAGGCTCGGGGGAACCATATGGAGCACTGGGATTCAAACCACTCACCTTCTGCATGTGAGGCAAACGCCTTACTTCCATGCTATCACTCCGGCCCCAAATTGATTTTTATAAAGTCTCTGGATTTTATTTGTTATCATCTACATGGGAAGATCTTCCTGAATCTCTTTCACCCATGTACTATGTAATAGTTTGCCAATATCTATCACAAAGGTCTCTTTTATTTTTTTATAACTCCTTCCCTGGTAATAGTCTATAAATATTTGTTGGATGAAGAAAAGATTACTTGGTCTAATGACTAACTGTGTTTTCATGACTAAGGTCATATAAATTGATTTAAGTGATTCAAACACATGTCTTATTAATGGACACATTTACTTTGAAGAAAATTGATTTTTCCACCCATGCTCTTCAAAGCTTCTTCTGTTACCTCCACTCACTTGTCACCAACACATCTTGTCCCTCACTCAGAAGCTCCCTCTCCATTAGGAGCCTCCTTATTTGGTAATGAAAATACCCGTGGGCATTTGTCTTGTACACAGCTAGCCCAGGTTCTATTTCCCCATGTGGTCCCCCAAAACCTAGTAAGAGTGATACCTGAATGTAGATCTAGTTAAAAGTCCTGATCACCACTGGATGTGGCACCCCAAAAGTCATTAAGCATGAAATGATGAAAAACCATGAGTGACTCTGGATTATCAAGAGAGAACATTTTGGGTTTGAGTGATAGCATAGAGGTAGGGTGCTTGCCTTGCATGCTGCTGTTCCAGGATAGATGGTGGTTCAAATGGTGGTTCAAATCCCAACATCCCATATGGTTTCCTGTGCCTGTCTTGCAAGAGCAATTTCTGAGTGCAGAGCCAGAAGTAACTAGCCACTGAACACCAACGGGTGTGACCCAAAAACCAAAAAAAAAAAAAAAAAAAAAGGCGGAGGAGAGAGAACATTTTGTCCTGAAAATGAATCAAGTACTCATTTTGCTTCCCTTCCTAAACCAGACAAATGTTGACTACTACTGTCCTTTTAGACTTTGCGGGATTGGTCTTTATCCCTGTGGAGGGACTGTAAAGCCACAGTAAAGATCTAGAGGGAGGAAGTAAATCCAGGACTGGGAATTAGCTCAAAGGTCAGGAGCACATACTTTACATGTGGGACTCCTGATTTTTTTTGGGGGGGTCACACCTGGCAGCGATCAGGGGTCCTGATTTTTGATCCCAGACACCACTGGGAATGACCTCTGAGCACACTAACAAGATTAGTATCCCTTGAGCACTTCTAGGACTGTCCCAAAAACAAAACAAATAAAACCCTAAAGAATATATATTCAGGGGCCGGGTGGTGGCGCTGGAGGTAAGGTGCCTGCGCTAACCTAGGACGGACCTTGGTTTGATCCCCCGGTTCCCCATATGGTCCCCCGTGCCTGCCAGGAACGACTTCTGAGCGAATAGCCAGGAGTAACCCCTGAGCGTCACGGGTGTGACCCAAAAACCAAAAAAAAAAAAAAAAAAAAAAGAATATATATTCAATCTTAAAAATAAGATTTGAGGTCGAGATAGTACAGCATGTAAAGTACTTGCCTTGCTCATAGTCAACTCAGATTCAAACCTTGATATTACATAAGTACCATGAGTACTAATACTGAGAAAAGAGAGCCAGAAGTAAACCCTGAGCACTTCCATAGATGGAGAGAGAGAGAAGGAAGGAAGGAAAGAAGGAAGGAAGGAAGGAAGGAAGGAAGGAAGGAAGGAAGGAAGGAAGAAAGAAAGA